>JAOYRR010000225.1:0-216381 GCA_038994665.1 Podotricha telesiphe | reverse complement strand
ATCCGGTCTTGACACAAGCCTCTCTCTACTTACCCTACTATATAAAACTCGAAAAAAAAGTGAATCTTTTATTTACTTAATAACACACCGACACTCTTCTCGAATCAGGCCATCAATATTGGACAATAAAAAGTATACGAGTGCATTAATTTATTTTTACGAATCATAAAAGCTCGTTATAAAGCGTAATCACAGCACATACATACATACAAATGTCACGAAAAATTTGGGTTTATTTAAAATAGAAGTTCATTTTCTTTATGGTTTATACTTTTTCAAGAGAATTTACACTTCACGCTTTTCTACTTATTGTTGTTGATTTGAATTTTGCCAACAAAACAAATAAGTAGTATAAGCTTATAGAGGCCATTGTTGCGCAGTGGGACAGCTTCTAACTGTTAGTGTGAAAGGTTATGGGTTCGATTCCTACTCGAAGGTATAATCATAATTTAATTATGTTGAATTCTCCCTCTCTGGTGAACAAGACAATGCGCAGTGTCCAGTTCCTCCACTCAACACACAATATCTCGAATTCGAAAAATGGATAACGAGAGTGTTTTTACACTAGTTTCTCTCTGGCTACCCTTCTATGAGAAAATGCGTGAACCTGAAAAAACAGCTTATCAAAACATTATGTATATGTATAAAGTTACATTTATTTTTTTTGCTTTTAGCTATTAAGTAACTTTGATCCTAGATTTACAATCAGATTACGTTTATTATAAAAAGTCACTGTTATCGATCGATAATGAAGAAACTCGTAAAGAACAAAAATGGCAAGAGCAGGGAGTCTAATGTAACTTGCAATATTTACTCTTAAATAAACATATACAGATTAAAGATATTTGCTTGCGAAGTTGGAACGTATCAGGAACCCGCACGTCATAGAAACTGATCAAGACAACACTCTGACCACTAAGCCATACTACTTTACTACTATTTTATCCAGTTACCTGAATATTCTTATAAACTTATTACAATTTATTTTTGTTAATAGCAATTCTGTAGAGAAAATTTTATAATAAAACTAAAAAAAATATTGTTTTAAGAACTATCGTTTAGCAAGAGTGTAAGCTTAATTAAATATTTTTTCTTTTTCACAATCAGCTACAAGTAGCTAATTGCGTAGTATTCTGGGCTACTTTCGAGGGTGCACCACCCTTGACTTAGAGCCTCCGGCTAGTGGTCAGAAAAGAGGAGCACTGTAACGTTCAAGTTGATAGTCAGCCGGTCTTCAGCCCGGCTTGGAGACCCACATAACCCACCCGAGTCCCAGGACAGGTAACCGGCGAAGGGTTTCGTCACGATGAAAAGAAAGGTCTCATATACTCTTCTGAACTTCATGCATCTCTCTTGTTTAGTGAGATATTCAGTGTTCTCGTTTCTCTTAGTTTTATATGATGCTTGGTATGATTATGCGGAACAGAACGCCGCCTTATATATATTGTTATAGCGACACATACTCATTAGAAAATAATAACTGCCTTTGATGTAACAACCTATAATTAATGTTACGTAATTAATACCAACACAATTTATAGAAGAACGATTTATATGAATAATGATAGGAAAATTCTGCATTACTTACGCATACAGTTTAGAATCAATAATTTGACATGTTTTGTATCATTAATGTCAAACTGACTTGCGCACTTTGAAAATGTTTATAGTTAAACGAATGTCTCCCACAGGAAAGTAGGTAGAGAAACTAGTGCTGCCCTCTCTAGTTTCCAAACATATCATGTAATATGGCGGAGCACAACGCCGCGCTGTTTTACCCAAGCATGGAAATGAAAAATTACATAAGTAATATAAATATATTAATTGTATATACTTAATGCCTTGATACTTAAAGCCTTAATGACAATGATATTGATTAATAATCATTTTATTTATAAATTTATGTCTACTTATAGCATTCCCTTTAGATTAATTTTTAAGTAAGTGTAAATTCAATCCGCTGTCATATTATCTTTACTTCTATCTGATATTAGGTAAGTGAGGAGAACTTAGTTTTGAGAAAACACCCTGTTCATCGATTTGGGTGGATCTAAAGCCGAACTTGAACTTTACTAACCGGACAAAAGAAAATATAATATGTTATAAATATGTACGAACATTTCCGCGAGTGGTGCTCAAATATATTTTGGTTGCAAAACGTCGAACCCAAGTTCATTTAAAACCTTCACTCGGAGGAATGATATCTATTTACATAATTTTAATTTCTCCGCTCTTGTAAAAATTGAATTGAGTTGACTATGTATGACTTGTTTGAAAAATTGCACACACGTCTAATATAATATTATATTTTTATAGCATCCAAGCTAATATCCTTGTTGGAATAAAGAGAAAATAATTCAAACGTGTGTCAAACGTGTTCTTTTTTAGTTTCAAAACTATTACACAGAAGTCAGCGGTAATCTGCATTCTCAAAAAGCCCCTTAAACTTGGCACTTGGGTCAAAAGTCCCACAGGCACAGCTCGTAGCTCCTCGTTCTGCTCTCTGAGCACCCGCATAGCGAATCCCTGGTTTGCTCAGGAGTTTCTTCTCTTTTATTTTAGCTTCTATAAAAAAATCCTTGTTTTGCTCAAATTGACTGATTTGATTGACTTAGTGTATTACTGGCTTGTGACTTGGGCCGGTTTGACAAATAATGGAGTTCTAAAACGATTTTAGGCAAATGTAAGTCAGATGCTTTGTCTTTGATGACTGACCTATTTCTGCATAAAAAGAAAAATGTGTAAGGATCTAAATTAAACAATGTCAATTTGGAAATGTCATAATGAGCCTTTTGAAATACAGCATTTTACATTCAGCGACAATTTATTGGTCAATAAATTTTATTGACGCGTTTTATGTCACTCTTAATAGATGCTGTATAAAATACACAGGTGTAATACACCATTATTTACCTGTATATTTCAGACAACACTTATTAAGAGCTGCCAATATGTTATGGAAATAAAATAAATTAAGATTCTTACTTTGTTTAAGAATGAGATTTCTTGTAAAATTAAGATACACACTCCATCATGGAGCAGTGGAACAGCGCATGGCTGTAAACACAATAACTGTCGAGTTCCACCACTTAAACAGGAGGAAAGTAGAGAACGAAGTGGTTATAGAAGTGGACGGGTTCAGTTCTTGCAGCTTCACAACTTTTCCCGCACAGCAGGGTAGCCAGAGTCAAGATACTCCGTTCGCCACTTTCCGCCCAAAATCAAGACATCCTGTTGAGTGGCAGAACTCAACGCCACACTTTATTTTCTGTACTAAAGTGGAAAAATAGAAATCTATACTAACTTTATAAATGCGAAAGGTACTCTGACTGTCTCTGACGCCATCAAGGCCAAACTGTTGATCCGATTGTGATGAAATTTTATATAAATACTAGGTATAAATACATAGGTTCCTTTTATTCCCATGTTTTTTTAATTTTTTCCAGGAATTTCATTATTTTACGAAAAGGCCGCCGAAAATACGAAACAGACAGTTCACGCATGCGAAACCGCGAGCGAATCTAGCGGACTAATTATCGTATATGTTAATAAAATTGAATGTCAGTAAATCCACTTCGTAAATTTAAACGTAGATTTGATATGGAAATTCTGTTAGTGACGTTACAATAGCATAGATATTCCTTATTATATGATTTGTATATATAAATATATTATGGTCTATGAGGTTTTTCTGTTTGAATTATAATTTATTCATTAGAGGATAAATATACACGTAATTATCCATCTGTGATGTAACGCAATTACATAGTATATCTATTAATATAAAATTCCAATGACGTTTGTTATTCTCGCTAAAACTCGACAACGGCTGGACTGTTCTGATTTATTTTGGTTCCAAAATATTTGTAGAAGTCCAAACAAGGTTTGAAATTAATTTGTCGCATGGTCTAACGATATATAATTTATGCATTCTATTCATTTCATCTTTTTTATATAATATTTATTATCTTTTTTAAGAAATTTCTAAACGCGTTAGGGATATGACACCGGGTACCGGGATAGTTAATTATATACATATATAAAAAGTTATATGTTTATATATTTTTTTGTAGATTTCTGTTATTTTTATTTAATTTTGAGGCAGAACGACATTCGCCGGGTCAGCTAGTTATATTATAATTAGCTAACCCGGATTACGGAGGGAAAGATGAAGAAACTGAGGGAAAGAATGGCATAATTTTTCCTAAATGAAAAAACAATTACAGAATTATCAATTAATATCAAAAAAGCCATCGTGGCAAAGCGTATGACTCCAAACATGATTGGTTGTGGGTTCGATTCCAACTTAGTGGAATGATCAAAATTTAATTATTTTAATTTTTTCTCTCTGCTGAACAATACCAATCGTGGCGTTAAGCTCCGTCACTTAACACGCAATGACTCGAATTCGTGTGGAAGGTGGATACCGGAGTGTCTTAACACTAGGTCCTCTCTAACTGTGTAATGCGTTCGATTCCCACTTGAGGTAATTATTATATTAAAATTAGTTTCATATCTCCGCTCTAACAAGACAAAGCGCGACATGGACTGTCATTCACATGCACATTATGCCCTGGAGTTTGAGGGGAATTTGGTCTGTGACTAAATCTAAAAAAAGTAACAACGCAGTAGTTATACTGCCATCTGTTTTCATCTTAGATAATTAATATTATGATTGTGTAATTATTAATGTTTTTTTTAGATAAATTTGAACCAAGAAAAATGAGCTTTCCGAAATTAAAGCCAATATTTTTTATAGTAATGCTTTAGAAATACATTAAATTAAAATATAAATATAATAATATATTTCGAATAAATATTATACACAATACAATGAGTTCAACATACATTTTTGTGTGAGGTGGCTAAGGCAACCCATACTTTACGCGTAACTGTTCTACTAATCACTTATTACTATATATGTCTCTATAAAACTTCACCATTGTGACGTAATTGTATGGTTGATTCATACTAGCCTTGTGACGATTTTTAGAATATTTTAAAGCGAAAATTTATCTAAACAATATGAAGAAAGTTGAGAACGGAATGACGGGTTATGTCTATTTTTCTATATCATAACACTGTTCTACGGTAAATATGTATGTAATAAATATTGACAATAGAACAATAAAATACAAAACAATAAAATTTGAGTGTCTGTCTGTATTAAAATAACAGATTTTTACCATATGTATACACGGTACATATACCAGAATAATCATTTTTGTCCGTCTGTCTGTCTATTCCGGCTAATCTCTGGAATGACTGGCCTGATTATGACGGGACTTGCTTGATTCTGGCGGATAGCTGATGTAATAAAGAGGAACTTTGGCTTTTATTTTAGAATTCCATAAGATAGAATTTAATAATATATAAGTTTTGAAGGTGATGACAGCACAATGGGACAATGACAGCCTGAATGACAAACGATAGTTGTAGGTCCACTCCCCATTCATGTGAATGATTTTACTTAAATTATTTTGAAAATTAAATAATAAATTGCTGAACAAAATATATTCACACTAGGTTCTATAATTAAAAAAAATCATACTAATATTATTAATGCGAAATCCGATTGTGAGGATTTTTTTCTAGATTTATTTGAGGTTCTAGAAGAACATAGACTACTTAGTTGCCTATTTTATTTATTTTTAGGAATTTCACTGTTTTACGAAAAAGTCGCTAAAAATAAACAGCTATAGTTCACACGGGTCAAGCCGCGAGCGTAAACATATTAATTCAGAATCATGAATTCGATGCGTACAAGATTGAATTTGAATTTAATACCCATGACCAAATAACGATTTTTACTTTGTGGATTATAAATATAAAATACCTCTTTTTCTCGTTCCAGTAGGAATTTCGAGAAATCCTTTGTTACTGCTCTCCTACACTCCTCAAGTTATTTATCCTCCTTTATTTTATTTAAAAAAAATATTTAAATAAACTTCTAGTATTAGTAATAAAAATTGAAACTATCATGTATAAATTTAAACTATGAATATCAATCTGGTTTAAACATCTATTGACACATAATTACGACATATGACTCAACATTAGGCGTTCGGTGACAATGGCGCGAATTCCATGATTTTTAGTCAGTTTTCACTTTACTTCACTTCACTGTCTCAAGCCATTAGTGTCATTCAGCAACGCTAGCTTTATATCTATGGACTGTAATAAAAAATCCTATGTGAATTATTTTTTTGTAACTATATCAAAAGGCGTAAAAAACACATTAGGTAATAAAATTATGAACAAGTATAA
Organism: Podotricha telesiphe; assembly: GCA_038994665.1. Classification (NCBI taxonomy): domain Eukaryota; kingdom Metazoa; phylum Arthropoda; class Insecta; order Lepidoptera; family Nymphalidae; genus Podotricha; species Podotricha telesiphe. Next base: position 210,114 of record JAOYRR010000225.1, on the reverse strand, counting down.
CTGTTAAGGTTAGTGATGCACGCGATACCTTCAAGCTGAGCCATTTCGCTATCAACCAGATAGCGAAATGGCGTCTGATATCACGATTGATACAAATTAATATATTTTTTCAACTTCAGACTATTTCCCGCATAGTAGTGTAGTTTTAGAAACTAGTGTTAAACTCAAAATTAAATAATTGTTATAATATTAAAAAAATGAAGGTAATGCTTCATTTTTTGAACGTCAAATAATTTACCACCGGTTCACTAAAATTAATGCATCAGACCTGGGAAAACCGGCGCAATAAACTCAGCGGGAGTTCTTTTTTTTTTCAAATCAATTATTTATATATATCTATATATATCAGTGACAATGATACTTTTCAAATGAGCTGAAGCGAGCATTTCATTCCCATGGCGTGTTATAATTTATTAAATCGTTAATTAAATATTTTCTGCCCGAATTCGAGACATTGCGTGTTAAGTGGATGAACCCATTCTTAAAAACATTTTTAGAAACCGTCCAACGGACTTGGCATAGGCGCGGGTTCGAATCCATGTGCGTTAAAATTTTCATACGTTTTCTAAAAATGCTCTTCAATTTCCTAAATTTGTGAATAACAATTTAGAATGTTAAAAATAGTCACGCTTCCTTACTTCCTTTCTTCCTTTCCTATAGGGAAATTGAAATAATTTAACGCCTGATAATAATTAACCTGAGTGAGAATCGAACCCACAATCGGACGCTGTATTCTACCACGAAGTCCATATATATTGGTATAGATTATTCGAATTTAGACTCCTCTGCGTAATTGATTTCATAGCAACAAACTTGAATCACTGTAGTGCCTTTTAAATGACATCTATATTTCAATTAGATGATGGTGAGACACACCATTGAATTAATTTAAATTTGTTTTAGTATTCTTTAGTCACTCCTTTTACTCTGGAAATTGGGCCTGAGTCATGTCATAGTTAGTGCATCTCTTATAGCGCATTAATTGGCCTTGTAACAATAATGAGGGCATTGAGGCACAGTGATATAGTGTCGGACTGTGAACGCAATGCGTTTGTGCAATGCGGTTCAACTCCTACTCATAGGAGTGTATTTATTTAAAATATTTTCATTCTCTCTGCTGTGGTATAAGAAAGCGCCATTTTGAGTTCCACCACCAATACGCAATGTTTTTAATTCCGGCTGAAAAGCGGAGAATGGAAACGGGAATGACACTAGTCTCTAAGCCTGTTCAGTGTGGGGAAAGAGTGAAGCTAATAAAAATAAAAAAATATGTACTTTAGTTTGAAATGTAATGCAACTCATACGTGAAATTCTGCAAGCAAAACTTAACAACTCAGAGTACTTTTACTAATTAAAAAAAAAAATTCAGAAAATAACTAACTAGAGCGCTGAATGTCAATTTTTTCGACCTGATCGCCCTAGCAAGGAGTTTGCTTTGAAAATATTGCTGAGAAAATTTTCAAGATAATCAAACGACAGGGTATGGGTGGCAATATCGATGTAAATATTTTCTTTAAAATAAAGAGGTCACAACCTTGGACGGCTTGGCTACGAAGCTATAGAGGTTAACTGGTGCTTTGGCGTTGAGGCTTGTAGCCGCTTATTTTAATTATTTTCCAAATTTATTCCGGAATAAGCACATATTGAGCATTCCGATTTTTTTCTCGCATAGCAGCAAACCAGAGTGAACCTGGTGTCCAGACACTCCATTCTGTGCCGTTCATTGTCAGCGAACTTTGTATTACCAGACCAAGCAGAAATCGAACCTGCAACTAATCGCGTTTGTGGTCATACGCTGTCCTACTGCGCTATGATAGCCTCGACATATTATTATGCATTTTATTAACATTAGTCAAAAAGTTTTCATTTGGTTTTAAATCATCATCATTTACTCATTTCATAACGACTCTAACCGCATTGTTGAAATGGTATTTTTATATAAATTATGTAAAATTTAGATGCCTTTTGAATGACACATAAATATTTGTTTGCATATTCCGCATAAAAAACAATAAGCCGAAATAGCCTAGTTCGAAACACTCATCTACCACCGATTTATATGAATTGCCATGCTAAAAATGCTTTCGTACTAATTATATTATCTATAGCGTTCAATATACTTTATATTTATAAGTGCATAATAAATAACCAAAAATATTTATATACATATAATATATTTCTTAATCTTCTTTATTTTATAAATTTTTACAGCTTCACGTTTTTCCCGCAAAGCAGAGCAAGACAATTGAATCTCTACTTACGCCCTGATTCGGGACATTGCGTGTTAAGTGGTGAATCTCGACGCCGCACTTTGTCTTGTTGATCAGAGCGAAGAAATAATAATAATATTCATTCATTTTTGAAATGAATGAACTGTGGAACATAATAATATCTAAGATTTTCGCGATTTTTACACATTTTGAAATGTAACTATTTTTAACCTGGACTAATTGCGTTTATTTTTGGTATTCGAAAATTTACAAACGAAGTCTACTTCTCATCACGGACTAATGTAAAATTTTCGTAACGTCGGGTTTCTAAAATGTATTTTCGAATATCAAAAATATACGCAATTAATCCAGTTAAAAATAGTTTTATTTCAAAATAATTATAACATCTTGTAACGATAATAACTATATTAGTTCAAAACTGTTTTAGTTATTAACGCTCGACTCACAAGTGTCGTTTCTTATAGTAATAGTATATTTCAATGGTAGTACAGAATATCTATGCTAATCCAAAATTAAATAAATAAGAAAAAATAAATAAATCGATATTATACAATAGAAAGCACGTGTTGAAAATTTTTGATGAAAAGAATTAAATGATGACCATTCTACTGAGGGAGAATCGAACCCACGACCAATCACGATTATAACATTACCATATTTTTTTCATCAAATAAGGATTATTTGCCATATTTTGTTTCAGATATTTGGTGGGTTTTAAAAATCTACTTAGAAGCATAGAATGTAAAGGCATAGCATCTGTACTTGGTATCAATTACTTCGCTCGTGGATATTTGTTACCTAGAGCGCACGAGAGGTTAGTAACAATAAATAACCTATTAGAAAATATATAGTGTTAAAATGATTAATAAAATAAAATAAAACGATGTGGTTTCAATTCGATTCTTCCCCTCGAATCCTCAATGTTCAAATTGGTATATTTAAATTATTTTCGTTTCGTAGTTAGCGTAGCGTAGTTGAGTTGGTTGAGTTTCGCCACCCAACACACAATATCTTGAATGCAGGCGGAAAGTGGAAAACGAAGTGTATTAACACTAAGTTCTTTTTGTATCCTGCTATGTAGGATAAAGCGTGAAACTCAAAAAAAAACATCTTATAAAGAAGCTCTTATTGAAATTGTAAAAGCTTTTACATACGCAGCAATAAAATATAAACAGAAAAGCGAAGGTTCAAAATTCAAGGCAAAAACTTTATTTGTTAAAAATTATTTATAATATAATTGTAATCCGTTGACATGGCGTAAAATATGTGTTAGCAACGTGTGTGACATTTTACTCAAAAGTGTCATCAAACATACATGTGTAAAATTTATTTCAATTTACACATTTCTTATAATTAACAATTATAATATATAAATATATATAATTATTCTAGGTACATAAGCCACATGGTACTAGGACGAGATCTTTTGGACAATACTTTAAACTTGGTCCCATCACTAATTCCTCTGCATATGGATATTAAAGAGGATAGTCCAGAATACCAGGTGTTAGAGAAAAAGTAAGTATCTTAGCTATTTGTTTTTAATAGTTATTTTTGTATGAAGAGTATTTTACCTTTTTTAGCCCCAAACTCCCATGTTTACCAGGTAGGTGTATACTTGGCTTGAATTCGGGTGAAAGTGGAGTTGATGAAGAAGAGCATTCTTTAAAATGTTTCCCACGCAAATCGAAAGTCCTTTGAAGGAAATAGCAATACGTATTATAAGACTATACATTATAAGAAGCTTTTCTGGATTTTCTGCAGAAAATGAATTAAATGAATAAAATATGAAATGTTTCACTAAATAAAATAACTTTGATCAAATAAATATAAATAAAATACTTATAGCTTAACTCGCATAGCTGGATAGTCAGAGATAACCTATTGTCCCTTTCTCCACTTTCCACACGCTTTAGAGAAATTAATACCGCGCTTTATATTAATCAGGGCGAAGAAGTAATAATATTTAATTTCTCTGCTTATCATTCCGAAATGGTAAATCGAAGACCACAGCCATACTGATTACAGTCCAGACCCTGCCCCACTGCGCCACGATGGATGAATTTGGTAGCAAAAGCTACCTAGTTGGTATTAAACCCGCTCGCGGCTTCGCCTGCTTAAACTATACGATTATAACAAACTATTTCGTTTTTTTACCCACCCGCGTTCCAACTTACATCACAAGCTTTACTTAAATTTATATTATAAAGTGTGACAGCATTTTTATTTATTTATTTATTTTTTTAATCTATTTTTATTTAGGGTCTTTTTATGTAATAATACAAAAATGTCAGCCCCATCGTTCCCTAAAACAATCTTCAAACACACAATTATAGCATTTCCTTAATCTTCTAAGAACACTATTTATACTTCAATTTATACAACATCTTAGTTACCACAGAACAAGGTTCAGACAATAAACATTGGAAAACACCTACATCTCTTAAATTTAAATTATATCGACGAATTAAGTCTTGACGGGCCCCGGCATTACGGACACATTCCACTAAGAAATGGTGAATATCATCCTCCTCCATTCATCATTTATTTATGAAAACGATTAAAATAAAATAAACTCTAAATGTTAACGAAAGTTTTGCGAAAATAATACCTACCAATAGTCAAAACTGCATTTAAATCAGTTAAGATATTTCTGAGATAAGCGTGTACAAACAAATGCACAGACAAACAGAAAAAAATAATTAAAAATCATTGTTATTAAATATTACATTGATAAATGCCCCCAGCATTAGTTTTTCTTATATATCTTCCATGTACAGATATAGTGATCAGTTACATTTTTGTTATATGTATAAATACTGTGCTACTAAACGAAATTATACCTTATTAAGTTCTTTACGCCTTAACAAAACCCAAGATGTTATAATCTTAGGTTGACTTTTATGACAGGTTTTACCCGAATTAATTATAAATTGTAAAACAATTAATTTATCAGTGAAGGCGTTTTATTAAAAATATGGCGATAAACTTAACTAAATGATTAATGAATACAATTTTAATTTTAAATAGCTGCTCTAAGATTATTTTCAAATATACATCTATAATATATGTATCCACAAGTGACTATTATGCGTGTATATACTAATAAATTTTATCAGAGTGGAGCAAACCTAGTGACAAGACACTCCGTTCTCCATTTTCCACCCGAATTCGAGACGGGACGATGAGTGGTGAAACTTAAAGCCGTGCTTTGTCTATGTCCATATATAATATAGGGGGTTCCCCATGCTGGTTCAACAACTGGTTTGACTGGTACTCACTGAGATATAATATAAGATTTACATAATTTATATCATATGTGTGAAATATTTAAAATTCGGTGGAATTTTTTACATGTTTAAATTACCGCTCGGTAGAACGCATAGTTTAGCGGTCAGAGCACTCGGACGATTTCTAAGAGGCGCAGGTTCGAATCCCGCTGCGTTCAAAATTTTTTATACGCTAACTAAAAATATGTTATCGGTGAAATTTGACTCGTTTTTTCTTCTTCCCTTACAAGTCGTAGGAAATAAATTTCAATTATTTGTATTTCAAGCATCTAACGCATACATAATAGGCATGGAAAACTTTTTGCATAAACACTCTACTCTTCGGCTATTGTCTAATTTCAAGACATTGCTTGTTGTGTAGCGGAACTAAACGCCGCTTTGTGTTCCAACAGACTGGGAAAGTAAAAATTATAATAATATAATCATTCTCCGAGTGCTATCGAACGCATATCAATTATTCTGAATCATTTGTATACCGATTTTACACAAGTATCTCGCGTATTGCTTGTCAGTACTTTAAACTTTTTAAAGTTAAAATAGCGTGTTGTAAATTACGAAAGAATAATAATAACTAAACTTAGTTTATTATATGGATATTTAATTCCTCCTCAACGTAGTAAATAATATTTTTGAAAAATATTTTTAGAAATTATATAACAATTTGAATTCGAACCTGCGCCTCGTGGAAACCGTGGTGTTAAAAATACTAAAAATATTTCAAATTTAATTTAAAATAGCATTGGCTGTTTCTTATAAATAATCTTTGGGTAGCAGCTTTCGGTGTTGCTAGATGGAACAAATGGCTTAGTGATCAGAGCCTTTAAATGATTTACAAGAGCCGCGGGTTCGAGTCTCGCTGATTTCCAATTTTTATACGTTTTCTTCAAATGTGTTGTCATTTTCATAAATGTGTTAATAACACTTCAAATGAATAGTAAAGAATATTTTTTGTCATTTCGATGTAGTTGGAAAAAATGTTTTTATTTCCACCACCAAACTCGCGACATCGGTAAAGAACGTAACAACAGAATATTTTAACACTAGGTTCTGACTGACTTCATCGCATTTGAACTGATAATTTAAAAAAAAACTCTGCTATTACAAAACAAAGGCGGCGTTAACTCCCGCCAGAAACGCAATGTCTCGGTTTCAGGTGAAAAGAGGGAAAGTGAGTGAACTAATCTCGATACTAGGTTCTTAAATAAGCAAATCATATTTTTTTCGGTCCAGAAACCAGCAAATTGTGGATAATAAACAGCAACCAGGCAGCGTTTCTGAAGCTATAGAGTACTTCGACCAGACCGCAACACTGCTTGGTAAATTGAGAGCCGTTCAAAAACAACTAAGAGAATATATTAGGTAAGTATAGTTAAAAAAAATTATAATGGACTAATATATTTTTATCTCAGCTTCATTCATAACATATCCAGAGACACTTTCTTTTGCAATTTCTGCCCAATTTGAGGCTTTGCTTAAGTGGTGGAACTCAACGTTGTTAAAATCGTTAAAATATTTCATAAATAGCATTCTCTCTCGCCAAAAGGTTATTCTTATAAACAAACTCTGGGTCACCCAAGGATTACGTCTAAAATATCTAGACACGCGGCAGTCCCGCCAAATTCAATAACATCAACAATTGTAACAAGCGTATAGGTGTTTTTGACGTAACTGGACAGAATGTATAACTTAGCAGCCAAAGCGCTTGGACTGTTTCCAAAAGGCACACCATTCGTTCCAGTTCTAACGTTCTCTACAAAAGGAATTTATTCAAATTAATTTATTTTTAGCAGGCATACGAAATATACCTACATAGCACCTCGGCACCTACTTTTATTTTCTTTTCTTTCCATTGTAGGGAGGGAGTGAATGAGAGTTTGAGAGATGCTCGCAGGAGTGAAGCGATTTGCGCTGGCATCCTCATTCTAGTATGCGTTGTATCTCCAATCATTATAGCTCTAGTTAGAAATGCTGTAAATACAATACAGGTAAGTCAACACTGTAAATTATTGTTTTTTTCTACTTCACTCGTATCCTGCCAATGCTCGAAACTTTGCGTGGTGAATGGCGGAACTCGACGCCGAGCTTTGTTTTAACAGAGTAGGGAAATGAAAGTAATTTAAATATAATCATTGCCAGAAGTAGAGATCCATCTCTATTTAAAATTAAGATGTGAGTTCCAAATCACATCCATTTTTATAGTGATACGCTGTCCCATTGAGCCACGATGGTCTCATTTAAATTATATTGCAAGTATCTTATAAACATTTTATTATACTATATATGTTATAAGCATGTTTTTCTTACTTTCATGTAGTCCAAGTGAATATTCACTTTGTTTTGGAAAACTTTTCGCCTCATTAAAAGTCACTGCGTGTAACTTAACGCCGTAATTATTTTAAATATAACATTATTTTTAGCGGGATCAAACCCACAACCATCGCATGTCTTCAATGAAACACAACACGTTTTTGTAACACAAAAATGTACAATCTCAATATACATAATATATTACTAACTAAATAGTATTACATTTTACAAATAAATCAATAACGCTTGTTATTTTGTTTGGTCACAAATTGCAAACAAATATTAGCGTAGTTAGAAAACTACAGGAATTTCCAAATTATCAATTTTTTTTTATTATTGTATACCATAATACAGTGCTTTTTTATATTTTAAAAGAAAATTCTAAAACTAAACGCGTACTATTAAATTTATTTACATTTAGGTTTTTATTTTACAGGTTTATGCAAGAAATCTGTCGGAGAAAGCAAGAGAACTGGAATATGAGAAGGAGTTGAGTGATTCCTTACTATATCAAATGTTGCCGGCCACCGTGGCAAAACAGTTGAAGCAAACTCAGCAGGTAGAAAATTACTTTTCATACATCTTTCCATACCTGCTTCTTATAACAGAACCGGCCAACTGACCTACAAAATGCAAACCTAAGAAACAGCTACACACTTTTCTCATATAAGGTAGGTATAGGATATGCGGAGAGACCTAGTTTCAGGATACTCCGTTCTCCATTTTCCGCATTAATTCCAGACATTGTGTATTGAGTGGTGAAATTTATCTTAATAAAAACAAATTATATACAATCAATATTTCAGGTAACGAATTTTGAAAAACGATTTTCAAGACGCACAGGTTCAAATCCCGCCGCGTTCAAATTTTGATACGTTTTCTAAATATATGTTTTTCAATTTCCTAACTGTGTATTTGTAAGTGAATAACACTTTAAAAAAATGTTAAAAAAGACTAATTTTTAAATTAACATAATTAAAAAAACAAATATTTGTATATCTAGAAGTTCCAATCCTATAAAAATAAATAAGCTTTTATCCGCCACATTAGGACGGTAACAACATTTTTTTAATTTGTAATGTACACGTATGTAAATGCTTTCATCTTATACCCTTGTTATTAATTTGAGATGATTCAATTCTTTAGTCAATTTATACAATATTTAGCAAAATGCGATGTTATTTAGGCCATATAAGTTAAACAACTGCACCGTATATGTGATGGGAAGATGTCTCGCAAAAACAGAAGCACTTGTTAAATTTACATAAAGACTTACAAAACTTGCATTCAGTACAAATAAATAAGAGCTTGTAAAATTTTTGACTTTTAGATATAGAATACAAAACCATTGTGTTTTGAGTTCGTACCAAACGGAGCAAAATTATATCATTAAACTAAATAATCTAATTAACATAACAGGAAAACCGTGATAAATTAAATCATTTTAAAATTCCTATATTACTTGGAGAATTTTATTAATATCCCATTTCAAGCATTGGGTAGGCAGAGAGAACCTAGTGTTCTCTCCATTCTCCATTTACCGCTCAAATTAGATCCACGACGTATTAAGTGTTAGAATTCAACGGCATATTTTGTTTCATTCGAACGGAGAAAATGTAATTAAATAAAATATAATCGTTCCTCCGAGTGGGCATCGAACCAACACCCACCAGCGTTGACACTGTGTACACTGCGCCACAATAGTCTCAATAGCTTACTAATAATAGTACTTAATATTTTTTGGTCATTATAAAACAACGGGTTATCCCAAAGTCAATATTATTGTGACTTCAACCGTTTTGCGAATTTAAAAAGGATCGTCAAATTGTTCTTCATCGAGACTGGTTATTACACGCTATTTGTTTTGATCAGTTTTAATGAATGTTTACAGTCAAATAACCTTACAAGGTTTAGTCGTTAATGTATCAAACTGACATGGTTAAAATTATTCTTATTATAATATTACTAAAGTGTATTTCAAACTTTGGATTCGAACTCACTAACAAGTTCTGGTTTACATGTATGACAATTGCTACCTATAATTCAGATAGATAAGCCGTTTTAAGCTCAGTCTAGATTTTAATGGTCTTAAAAATAGTAGCTGCATGAACTATTGAAACCATGCACGTGTAAAGACATTGTGATTAATTGATTCGTTTAATTAAGATTTATTTTTACAGCGTCACGTTCTATTTTGCATAGCAAGGTAGGTAGAGAGAAATTAGTGTCAAGACACTCCGTTCTCCACTTTCCGCCTACATTTGAGATATTGTTTTCAATGGTGAAACTAAATGCCGCATCCACTTTCCTCGGGGATTCCAGTCTAGCGCTTGCCTCGGTATGTGATTAGAATCCCTTCGGAGCGTGTGACCAATCCAGCAAACCAATTACGCATTAATATATATGTATTCAAAAACATGAATGAACAGTCAAACTATGAGGAAAACTAAGCATTTGTGGTTTACCGTGTTTTAACCTGTTGGTAATACGATTGTTTGTGTGGACGGAATTATTTATAGCATTTCTTAACAACTTAAGCGCAGTTGTTATGATTTATTTGTACACGATGGTCGTAGATACAAATCTTACATTGCAAAGGCACAATGATGCCACTTTTACAAATATTTGCAATATATATATATATTATATTGTGTTATTTAACCCACTGTGTTTCAGTTGTATATTATTGTAATCGTATCTTCATTTAACAATGTTATAATGTGTACGGAGTAAAGCATAATTGGCTCGTTGAATTGGAGATCCTGAGGCTAGGCCTATGTCCAGCAGTGGGCGTCGAAAGGCTGAAACGATGACTATGAGTATAATTGGCTTGAGAACTTACTCAATAATAATAATATAAAAATATCTGCTAAGCAAAAATTATGCCCTAACATGTATGTAGTTAAAAATGAAGAGTAAACCAGTCGACAAATAAAATGTCGAGTGGCGAAACTCAACGCCGTGCTTTGTTTTCACAGAGCGGAGAAATGAACATAAAATATCTATAATTGTCCCACAGGTGAAAATCGAACCTACGACCAATGTGCCACAATAGCATAGTAGAACTTATGAATAAATAAATATAAATAATGCAAAATTCCAGCATTGTTTACTTAGACAATTATAAACAATTGTAAAGGAAACTTTACCAGTTTGTAATTAAACTTTGTTTTCCTTAAATGTAATTATTTTCGCATATTTTTTTAAAACTTTGATGACTTGATAGTCAAATTTGATTAAAACTTCTTTTTTAGCTTCGCCATATAACTTTTGAGAGTATTTTTTCATTTCATACTAATTGACACCCTCGTGCTCAATTGGAAAACCTGAGTTTAAGCGATGGTTATGGGTTTATTTCTTCTGGAAAAAATATATTTTATTACTTGTCCTAGTACATTAAAACCATTTTCATTCGTTCTGGTACAAAACCAAGCGCAGCGCTGAGTTCCGCCACTCAAGCAATGTCGCGAGCGGAAATCGTAGTACGGTATATCTTGACTTTAGATTCTCTCTGACTACCCAGTTATGCGGTAAAAAACGGGAAGCTGAAAAAAAAGAAAAATATAATAATTATATAAGCACCTTAAACACTTGTTTTATGTTCTTTTCACTAGCCTTTTTTTCAGCTTCACGCCTTTTCCCGCATATCAGGCTACTCAGAACACTCTGTTTCTTTAGAATCTAAGAGCTTAGCTCATTATTTTCGCACCCGTCTATAGCTTATTATATTAATATTGACCAATCACTGCAACTTACATTTTGAAATTGCAATAAGAATTTCAAGTTACTGAGTACTGTTACTTTTCCTTATATAATATGCACGTAAGTATAATAAATATACCTAATTTATTGTTATGCCTTTGGGTAGTCCCACCAATAGTTTGGGTGAGTCAACACGCTATGTCTGTAATAGGTTAAAAATGAAATGTAAATATGTTAGAGGCCGTCTTGTAATCAGTGTAAATGTGATTGATTATGGGTTCGATTTCCATTCTGTGGAATTAATATTCTTATATTATTTTTATTTGTCCGCTCTAGTAAGACAACGCGGTGTTAAGTTTTGACACATCGCATACAAAGTCCAGATTTTTTTTTAGGAAATCTCGGCATCAAATTCCACCTCTCAATATACAATGTCTCGATATTTTTAAAAAAGCAAATGTTAAAAAATGTATATGTCTCTGTTTATTTGCATTTTGTTTTCTAGGAATTAGTTTTATTATTTTTTTAATTTAAATTATTTCATAGTAAACCCGCTCGCGGCTTCGCCTGCGTAAACTGTGACTATAAGTAACAATTTCGTTTTTAAGCCCACCCGCGTTTTTGCTTAAATCTTTTTAACTTGGCATAAATTTATAATTTATATTGTTGTAATTGTTTTATGTTTAAAATAAACACTGAATGTTAAGGGATGTTTACTAAAATGATATAACTATAACATAGTCAAAACCGCTAATCAGTTAAGCTATTTCGGAGATCAGCAACAAGTAAAAAAATAATTAAAATCATTGTTTTAGTTTCTATTAGAGTCACAAACACCCCCACAGTATTTTCCTCATATATCTTCCATATACAAACAACAAACATCAGTTTCATTTGTATTTATTATAATATGTATAGATAATTTCAAATGATGACTATAACAGTTTGTGTCAACATTTTAAACATTCCAGGTGCCGGCTGAGTTTTTTGCATCCGTTACTGTTTACTTCAGTGATATTGTCGGATTTACAGCTATAGCGGCTGTATCGACACCTTATCAGGTAAACTAAAATTAATATGTCTATATAACTTCTATATATTGGCTGGAGGAGAAAACATTCTATTCTTGATACTGGAGGTCATTTTAAAAGCATAAGGGCCCCAGTTTGTATGAAGATAACGACAGTGGACGAGGCCGACGCGATATTTCTCACTCACTACACCAATGGTGATGAAAGGTTCATATTATCTTTACCCGATAAAACACCTTTAAACAACGTACTTTGTGGTATATTATGTCGATAATATAAACAGGTTCCAGGTTCCAGGTTCGATATGGGTACCTTCAAAAAGCGTGCATATTTCGCGCGTATATAGAAAAAAAAAATTCTCCAACTACCTGTACATTTTTTAAAAAATAAGAAGTTTAATCTAAAATGAGCTGCGACGACATATTATTCTTTATTTATTTCTATTTCAGGTTATCAGTTTCTTGAACTCAGTATACAAACTGTTTGACGAAAGAATTGAATGCTACGACGTGTATAAGATTGAGACTATTGGAGACTCCTATATGGTAGCGTCAGGACTTCCTGTGAGAAACGGTATGCATTTGTGTTTTAAGTCTATATATGCGGAAACGTTTCGATCGCGGCTATCGTGGCGCGGCTATCGTGGTACAGTAACTGATTGCAAACGCGATTAGTTGTAGAATCGACTCCTAGTCGAGGGTTATATTTAAATTATTTTCATTTGCGTTGAGCGCCGCCATTTGACCACACAATGTCTAGAATTCGGGCGGAAAGTGGAGAACGGAGTGTCTTGACACTAGGTTCTCTCTGCATACCCTGCAATACCGTAAAAAGCATGAAGCTGTTTTTTTAAATATATGTATAAATAATTAGGTGAATTGTGACATTAAAGGTAATAAACATGTTACGGAAATAGCAAGTATGGCTTTGGAGCTACTAGAAGCTACCTCCATGTGTCGGCTGCCGCACCGGCCAGATCAGGTATTTAGGTAATATTGGTATGAGTGTTACAGCTTGCTTAGCTTCTTACATGTCTTTTTTCCAGCAGCTTTTGCAGAAATATTCGATATTATATTTTAATTTATTTAAAATGTTATTCGTATATTTTCTGCCGTGTCACGCAAATTACCATTTTTACCTAAAAGTCACAAATAAGAAATATATTTAACAAATGTGAAAGATCCTACCTACTAGACCTACCTCTAGACTGTAAAAAATTTTGACAGCCACAATAAAATTTAGGGGTTTCCTTGAAAAATTCGCACGGAAAGAGGAGAATGGAGTGTGTTTTTTCTTTTATTTTCTTTTTTTTACATCTTTTAACTATAATTTTTTTTACTTGCACTAACCTGTATCATTTAAGACCATGCTCCTCTCACCAAAGGTTGTCTGGCAGAGATTGCTACCAGCAATAAGACCGCCTTTGCACACTCTGTACTTATCAAATCTTGCGTACTCTTTATTCCTTGTATTGTCTTTGTGTGCAATAAAGTTTTATCTATCTACCTATCTATTTCTTTTTTAAAACATAATTTTTTATACGTTTTTCGATGCATTAAAGTGTGTTATTAACACTTTAAAAATAAAATGTTCAAAATATTTAATAAATAGCACTCTCTCTTGTCAAACGATTATTTGTAGAATAATCTTAGTGTAGCAGACATTTGTAAAAATCTCTCTACATAGATGCTAATAACAAAAAAAAGTTATAATAAGCGTATAAGAATTGCGATGCTGGATGCTGCTGAATGTAGGATGCATGGCTTAGTGGTCAGAGCACTTGGACGGCTTTCAAGAGACGCGGGTTAGAATCCGGCTACGCACAAACTTTTAAGCGTTTTTTTTTCTAAATATGTTTTTCAATTTCCTGTGTGATGAACACTTTAAAAAGAAATGTTATAAATATTTATATAGATTTTGTTTTTTACTTAATTATAATTATCAACACGCTTTTATTAGCTCCACCTGTAGCATTGTATAAATTATCTTGCAACTGTATTTCGATTCCGAATTACTGAAAATTTACACTTGTGTCCTAAATCCTTGCCACGATTATGAGAAAATACTTTTAAGCCAGTTTAATCTTTATATTTTATTTTATCTATTTAGACCCTGTGTATGAGGAGCGGTATTCATACAGGCCCTTGTGTCGCTGGTATCGTGGGTACAAAAATGCCGCGCTATTGCCTCTTCGGTGATACTATCAATACAGCTAGTCGTATGGAGAGCACGGGAGAACGTAAGTTGTTAAGAAAAAATATATGACAATATGTTTTTTCAGGTAAAATCCTTCTTTGAGTTCTGAATATTAAATACTTAGATATTACATTTACACTTACTATTGAGTGACTTTGAGTGTGGCGTATTGGAACTTAGTACTGCGCATTGTCTCAATGGAACGGAGATAAAAAAATATGCATAGCAGTCTCTACTCGGGATTATGATTATATTTGAATTATACCCATTTCTGCTCTGGTACCTAAGACAAAGCCCGGTATTGAAGTCTGCGACTCATAATATCAAATATCAAATTCGGGCGGAAAGTGGAGAACGGAGTGTTTTGACACTAGGTTCTATCTAACTACCCTGCTTTGAGTATTAAAGAGTGAAACCGAAAAAAACTAAGCGTCAATAATTAAAATTATATTATTTTTATTTTCATATTAGAAAATCGGGTATATTTTTTAAAGTAAAACAGAAAACATAGTGTCAATACACTCCTTTCTGCACTCTTGTAACTGAGTAAATTTTTTAATTTTGTTTTATTGCAGCTATGAAAATCCAAATATCGGAGGATGTAAAGCGAGCTTTGGATAAAACTGGCAAATTTATTACAACACCCCGCGGTGTTGTCGATGTCAAGGTAAACTTACTTATAAAGTTATAATGCGCATTCGTCATAATATAAGATATTTAAAGATATGCGTGATTCCTATTTCGAGAAAAATTAGCTTAAAGCACAGCGTTGAACTCCCCCAAGAAACAAGCAATGTCTCAAATTCGGGCAGTAAGTGGAAACCGGTGTGCTTTGACACTATGCTCTCTCTGACTACCTTCTGCGCGGAAAAAGCGTATCTAAAAAAATACAGAGTAATTATTTGACTTACTTGACTGATGTTCTCCGCCCTCAAGTTGGGACAGAGGGGTCCACAGAGACTCTCCATTTCGTTAACTTTAATTTTGCTCCATGTCTTGCTTCTTGTTGTGTTCTTCACCTCATCCAGAACTGAATGTCACCAGCTTTGTTTGGGATGGCCACGTTTACGCTTTCCTTGAGGGTTCCAATCCGTCGTCTGCTGAGGTATATGGTCATGGCGCTGGCGGAGCGTATAACCAATCTGCTGGTCAACAGATGTTTTTTGGCAAAGTTCTCGAAGATGTTGATTTGAGATTTTCCTGGGCCAGTGAATAAAAAAAATGTAAACATGATGCTGATGCGTGGTGGTTACCTTCCAAGAACTTTACGTTGTACCCAAATATTCTGAGTTTGACTCTTCACGTCAATTTAAGTGACTGCCACACAGGCCGCAATTCCGCAATGCAAATAGCTTTACCCCTCCTTTTTCCGACACGACACAACCAAGGTAAGAGAATTTGTGGACTTGTTCTACTGTATCTGTGCCAATTAACAGTGGTTCTGAGTTTTATACTCCATATCGCATCTCCTTGGTCTTCCGGGTGTTCATTTTAAGCCCTATTTTAGAGCTTTGACTGTACGTCATCAGAGTATGGCTGAGCAGGTACAGATCATCGGCACAAACCAGGTCCTCAAGGGCATTCTTATCCGCGGCGTCTGTTGTCACACACATGGCACACCATCCAATGCCATTAAAAACTGAAGGGGTGAAAGCCAGTCTTGTCGGACACCGGAGTGCATAGCATTTCCTTGGAGATGATGCCATCGTGCATAACAATGCAAGAATAACTGTTGTATATGGTTAAAGGTAATCGGATAAGTTTTGATAAGCATGTCAATGTTGGTTAGGCGATACTATACCAGCTGGACCATCTCAATCTATGAAAGTTACATACTTTACTCTGTCATTCTCTGTCATTCTGATGCCTGTTCCAATATGATGCAAAGGTTGTTCATTTGGTCTATACATGAACGGTTGGAGCTAAAGCCCGCCTGTTGGTTACGCAGGAGAGGTTCAATGCCTATCGTTAGTCTATCTAGTATAATGTTACAGAAACTCTTATATGGTACCGAAATCAAAGTAATGCCTCTCCAGTCGCCATTTCTTCGCACCTTGATTAGACCGAGTATTTGTAGCTGCTTCTGTTTCTGCTTCTGATTTTATAGTCTACTGTCATCGCTAAGCGAGCGTACATTCCAAAATTGCGTAAATTTCAAACAAATTAGTATACATATTTTTTTAATTTTACTTAAAGTGTTATTTATTCACACAAGAAATTAAAAATATATATATTTTTAGGAAACGTATAAAAATTTGAACGCAATAGGATTTGAACCTGCGCCTCTTGAAAACTGTCCAAGCACTGTAACCGCTAAAAGCCATGCATTTTACTTAAAACGCTTATTACATAAAAAATCTCAGACATTATACATATTTATCACATGTAATCGTTGCTTGTACAGCAAGTTAGTCAACAAGGTTTCCTCACAACAAGTTTACGCGGATGTTTTGGGATTTACCAGAGAAAGTTTTACTTGGGTAATTTTGACTCAATTAATTAACCTTCGACATTATTTCTATAAATAACTTGTGACGTTCTGATTTTCGTCATCACAGAGAACCTTTTACTATATATATATATACTAGCTGTGCCCGCGACTTCATCCCCGTGGTATTCGAAAATTAAAACCTAAGTTACACCTTATGAGATCAGATATCTGCCAGTGAAAGTCCCGTCTAAATCGGTTCACCCGTTCCAGAGTTTAGAGTACAGACACTCCAATTATATTTATATGTATATATATAAAAATGTAATACGTAACGATTGAATCACGACGTGATTCGTGATGAAGGTCGTGAAGGCCGACATAGAAATAATTTTAAAAGATCATCGACCGCCTGTTACACATACAACAGTAATAATATTTAGACCAACAAACTCTGTTTTACTAGACGGTGGTCGTGGATTCGATTCCCGCATATTACAGGATAGTAGACACATGACAACTCAGTGTTGAGACACTCTGCTCATCGTTTTACACACAATTGTAATATTGTGATAGTGTGTATGAGTATATTTTCATATTAATATGTTCTTATTTAATGCATATTAATTATATTTCCTCCAGTCTGGTAATCAAAGTGCCAGGTTAGTTTCACAATTTAATGTGCAAAGTTAGTTGAAATGTAGAGTCAGTCAGTCAATCAATTAACAAAACCTGCATAGAAAGCCTCGTGTCATGCTTCGTTCTCCACTTTTGGCCCCAATTCGTTACCAGAGCAGAAAAATTAAAATTATTTAAATAGAATCATTTCCCCGAATGAAATTGGACCCACACACATCGGGCTTACAGTTAAACACTATCCCAATGCGCCATGATAGTCTCTACAGGGTATAGAATATTATAAAATAAGAACAAAGCTTTTAAATAAGGTTTTTACAGGGCAAAGGAGAAATGACAACATATTGGTTGGATAGAAGAACTGGACCATCCCCAGTGAGGCCTACTACTTCCTTGGACTGCACACCTAGCTTCTTCGCCAGGATCCATCAAGGAAGAACCTCCCCGAGATACCAGGATAATAGAAATTATTAAGAAGTACACTTAAATGAAATTATATAATATGTCATAATAATTGGTATCATGTGTTTGATTGAAATAAAAACTAAATAATTGGAGATAAGTTAAATTTGACTTAAGAATGTACAGCTTGATTGGCTAAAGCTTTATGTCGATTTTCAAGAGGCACAGGTTCGAATCCTAATGCGTTAAATTTTTTACACGTTTTCCTACAATATACCTCGTATTCTAAGTGTGTGAATAATACTTTATAAATATTAAAATACCGAATTTATTTTATCTGATATAATTTTCAAAAGCATTAGTTATTTAACACTTTTGATAACAAGAGCGTTTAAATGAAACCGTAAAACTAACGTAATTGCTTACGTGAGTAAAAAATTTTTTGAAATTGATTTTTTAATTTCTCCAGATGAAATATGGATAAGATACGCAAAGAAAACTTAGAGTTGATTCACTTAGGATAACATTTTTTTTAAACTGTTGTTCACACACTTAGGAAATTGAAAAACATATATTTATAAAACGTTTAAAAATTTGAACGCAGCAGGATTTGAATCCGCGCCTCTTGAAAACCGTTCAAGCGCTTTGACCGCTGAGACATGCGTTCAAATTAACATCTTGCACTTATCTAACAGAAGTTTTTGGCTTACGGGTTGTAATGACACATATATTTCGCTTTAATTTAATTTATTGTGACAAAAATAAATTACTATAAAATAACTTTACAATTAAATAAATCACTAATATAATAAGTTGTATAGAATTAAATAAAAAAATACAAAATTAATTAATACTCAATATAGCAGCAATGAGAAATCGAGCCATTGCATGGAAATGGAAAAAATAAATACAACCATTCCCCCGATAGGGAATCGAACCCACAATCAATTGCGTTCACAATAGTCTCGATATACAATGGATATCTTATAATTTATTGTAACAAATTAACAAATTAAATTATTAAAGAAGTAAATGTAATATGCACAGTATATTATTTATAATGATATATAATTTACAATGATAAATATACAGAAATATATATATATAAAGTATTAATAAGAAGGCTATTTGAGAGCCATTGGGAGTATTGGCGGCGGAACTCAGCGCCGAGTTTCGCATTTGCAGTCTTATTATTTTTAAGTTAAAATTAAATAATTTATATCACACGTTAGCAATTTAAAATTAAACAGGTACGCAGTTTGATAGAGCCTCTCTCGTGACACACGATTAAGTTTCTTAGAGTATTTCCTTCAAATGATGATAGCTGCACGGAAGTATTCTTTTGTGTGTCCCCTAGCCACTAACCTGAAACAACAAAAATATATATGAAGAACATTTACTCTCTAAATACACAGTTATATTCATACGACATGGGCCTTTGGGACTCTTTTTTTTTCAAAATTCTAATGAATTATTTCATTACAATTATTAGATTAGATTATTTCATACGTTAATTACAAAAAAATTTTTTAATTTCCACATCTATAACGATAAAGTGTGATATTAAATACTGTCCTGTCACACGCCTTGTGGTAGGTCCTTGAAATAAGCTGATAATATGGTATTCCTTAATTCTCCGAGGCTCATTCTTTAAATACCTTTACCTAAGACTTAAATTAACTTTTTACAAAACATACATTTTGATTCTTTTAAATTGTGCATGTACACAAATTATAATTTATATTTAAACTAGTTTGCGACCTCGTACAATTTTTTAAGAATCCTAAATTTCCCACATTCAAAAAGGCAGCAAATCACGCCATGTACTCTACTTGACAAATTATAGCTTTCTGCAGCCAGTAATTCCGGCTGCGTAGTCTGTCGGGCACCCAGTAATGCAAGCGGTTAATATAATACATATAAATATTGTATAATTTTTACTCACCATCTTGCCTCTATACACACACCGTGACTTAAAACGTTTGGTTCCCTTAGGACAATTGCCACTACCATTTATAGCGCCTCCATATTTCTTTATTCTATGAGCACTTGCTGGCATCGGCTTGCTCTCAACAAAATTCTGTACGAGGATACTCAGGATTACACAGATTATGACAATATAATTCACAACCTTCATGTTTAAAAAGTCTATGAGAGAACTAATTAATGACAGTCTCATGAAATAATCACTTAACAACTAATAGGTGTCGTGTCTTCGAAATAGATCGAATCGTGAGCTGAGTGTAGGAAGATACAAGGAAAATGGTGTTACTGGCGCTGTTTCCAGTTCAGTACTAATGCATCCGACACACGCGAGTGCTTAAATACCAATATGTGATTCAACATGTGTGATGACGTAAAAAATGTAACAAGTTATTCAGACTATCTACAATGCTTTAAAGGCACTCCTCGCATACTTAGTAGAAGCTTTTTATAAGCTTTTTATAATTAAAACAAATGTAGTCATCAATTATTTAGTCGTACAAAAATACCTATATAATCTAATTAAATCCAGACAGTATATAAGAAAACCAAAATTGCACAAGTGAAAGAAATAAAAAAAAATTACTCAATATTTGTAATGACGTAAATACGTAATAAGAAAAAAGACAAAGATACATGTCTGTAACACTGTATAAGTACTGAAACTAATTATATGAATATGAAATATAAGAAATCTTATTCCACCTTCCGTACAGCTTCACGCTCTTTCCTGCATAGCAGGCTAGTTAGAGAGAACTTCACTTTCCGCACGAGGTCGAATCGATACTTTGCGTGTTTAGTCGCGGAACTCAATGCTGCGCTTTGTGTTAGGTACCAGAGCGGAGGAATTCCCTAAGTGAATATCAACCTACAATCAATCGTCTCTAGAGTCAGATGCTATTCCATTGCGCCCCGATGGCCTCTACAACTAATTATACATTGTTTCTTCCTCCCGCTTCTTCCGTTCAAAGGGTTTAAAACCTTTAAAGATATTACAATAGGCAAAACCCACTTAGTTTTTTTTAATTTCGTCACAAAAATGCTTTAAAATTGTCCAATAACACAATCTTATAGATTACAGGATATAAGGTCACGTCTCACTTGTTTATTGAGTAGGTAGGTTGAGAGGTCCTAGTGTTAAGATACTCCGTTCTCCACTAGCATTGCTAAATATTTTATCGATTCTAATATTATTATATGTGATAAAAATAAAATCACTCGTTTCTAAACTGGTTTATAAATTCCATTCAAATTTAAGAGAAGGAAAATGATAGCGAATATCGAATAAGCTAAGGATTACCCACTTTGCTTCATTATTTAGTTTTATTTTTAACTTTTTTTTTAAAGTGGTGTAAGTGACACTTAGGAAATTGAAAAATATATATTTAGAAACCGTATAAAGGTTTTCAAAAGTAAAAATTTTTATATGTTTTCTAAATATAAATTATTATATTAAACAGCGTTTTTTATACAATTTTCGTCAACTGGAAGAGATGCTTACAAGCAAGCTATAGCCAACTTAACATATTTCAGTAATAATATAAAACAAACTTACATATATATTCACATTTTTATTAATTACACTCACGAAAAAAAAAATTGCTTTATAAATTACCAACTTTTTACTTCTTTCGGCCAAAAGGTGGCCTGGTTGATATTAGTTCTAGCCATAAGACCGCCTTTCGTGCATTTGTTTTTTTTATTGTGTTATGTCAATAAAGAAATAATAATTTAAATAATAGCCAGATATTACTATAGTAATTTTTTTTTTTTTTCGGAATTTAATAATGTGTAACTTTGGCTTTTTGACATTTTATTATTTAATTAATAATTCCAACACGTTCTGATCATAGTCTTCAAGACGTAAGCATTGCGGCCTCTCTATGACCATCTCACCAACTTTGCCGACCAACCAGAAGGTCTCCATAGGCCCTTTACCCTGAAATAGAGATGTGCTTATATATATATATATATATATATATATAATAAGATCTTTGGTAATCGTGATATATACATATTTTAAATATTATTAATCAAACATTAAAACATTTAAAAACATTTTATAGTCATCAAAAATAGGAATGAGGTTCAAAGTATTTAATACATACGAGGCCACCTGCAGGACTCGGTCCGTAACCAATTCCTTCTTTATACTAGCAATCCTTTTTTTCACAATTTACACATAGGAAAAAAAAATATCCAGCTTAACTGTAACTATGGCTCTGTATTTTAGACTAAATATAGGATAAACTAGTTCACGGTACACATTGTCTGTGTAACTACAGCGGTCAAGGCAGCGCACGCCAGGATAGCTATCAGACAGAATTTGTTCCGACATACGAGTGCTTATTGTTGTTATTGTTATATAATGGTCCAAGTATACAAAATCTTTATGAATTGGTAGTTTTATGTTATTGTGATTTGTAAGTTATAATACTGTAAAGTTTTATCTAAATTCGTTCAATAGTTTTTGCAAAAGTATAGATAATATCCGTCCATTTTTGCTCGTAAAACTTTATAGTATATTTAAATGTCAATACCGGCGGCTATTGTCCATTGTGGTCATTTAAATTGTAAGTAGAATAAAAATGAATGCCATTTATAATGAACTGATAACCCATTTCGGGCAGGTAAGTATTTTACCTGAACATCAACCACTCCTCTGGATTCCATTATGTAATTTCCAATTTCATCCAACGCCGCTTTTGTTGTTTGAGATATATGAATTTTCATTGCTGTAAATAAATTTAAATAAATCAAAATAAAGTAACCCATTCCAAATTTATTCGTCTAGATAATATAACAATGTCAGTTATGTCAGTCTTGACTACTCGCTAAAAAAAACTTCATTTTTGCGCAGTGCCTTAGCTTACATCACAGAATTTGAAGAGGGAATAATAATAAAACCTAATAATAATAAAAAAATATTGTGAGGATCGTTTCAGATCTAAGTAAAAAAAAATGTTATATATATATATATGTTACAGCTAAAAACCCGTTCTTAGTTAAGTATTTTCTCTAGTTAATACTCGATTTTAGTAAATGCCAGTGTTACTAGAACTAGAATTTACTAGTTATAATTAGGACTAACCGGTTTATATATTTTTCAGTATAAATAATACTTATTCATACTTTGGATCTTAGTTAAAACTTGTATTCGAGAAATGAAATTTATGTTTGTAAAGTATCTGTTAATCAAAAATAATCACCTTAATATATTTTTGCGATTGTTAATTTTAAATGAAACTACTCGGGAGTAATCGCGTAAATTTAGATATTCGAAAATACATCTTAGAGTCTACCTGTGACCTCACACTACTGTATTGTTAGAAACGTTGGGTTTTCTAAAATCTATTTTCGAATACCAAAATATAAGCGATTAATCCACTTACACTATTGTATTTATTGAAAATAGTTTCATTTAAAATAATTATTTGAAATGAAACTATTTTCATTTAAAATAATAATTTTACACAAAGGAACCATATTTTTATTTTCCGCAAAAACACTTTAATTAAGCCTATTAGCCTATTTAATACTCAATTGTTATTTTGTGTTCGTTATTCCTTATTAAAGATTTCAAACAACTCACGTTCCCCCGTGCTTTCCATGCGGCTAGCGGTATTAATGGTGTCCCCAAAGAGGCAGTACCGTGGCATGGTGGTGCCGACCACGCCCGCCACGCAGGGGCCCGTGTTCAGACCCGCGCGGATAAACAACGGGTCGCAGGATCGATGCGGGACCCGAGCACCTTCCAAACTACGCATCAAAGCTAGCGACATATCCGCTATTTCTGATGCGTGCCGATTGCCTGTGGAGTTCTTTTGTTACATTCCTTTAATTATCCATCATAATGTAGAGGAACAGCTTCTGGCTGCAAACGCGATTGGTTTTGGGTTTCATCTCCACACGTAGAGTTATTATATTTTAATTATTTTCCTTTCTCTGCTCTGGTAATACGAGTATAAAGTGCGGCGTTGAGATTCATGTCGCCACTCAACAAGTAATATCGTAATCTCGGGATTTAAATATATATAATAAAAGGTTATTGATTCAAGTACATGATACATAAACACTCTAGATTAATTACATTTATGTTTTTATTTCTAGAGGTGAGGTGAATGAAACAATATTTAAAAAATTAAGTGACAAATTTATTGATAATTTAAAAGAAAAGTATTAGTATATATTGGATTATGGATTATTATATACTGGATTATGATATATTGGAGAGCAGAGTGTCAAAACAGACTCTTCTACACTTTCCACTCCTCTAATACCTTCCCTCTACGGCTACCTTGATGTACGGAAAAAAGCATGAAGCTAAAAAATTCCGGGCGCTTTATAGATATAAAAATATTACGATTAAGATCGTGTCATTATCAGTTGTCATTTTAATATAATATGAATATGTGTAAGGAAAATGACAACACAGCTATAGTTGACTGTTAGATTAATATGAATGTTACTCGGTGCGAAATTTAGTATACGTCAGCAAAGTTTCTCAAAATTTAAACATTTCTCCTATAAATCGAAACCACAAATACAAAGAGCATAGTCAGGCAGAATAGAATAACTGTCATTAATTCTAGAATCTTCTAGATATCCTTAAACGTACCGTTTCTTTGAGGCAATCCAGATACAACCATATAAGCATCTCCTATTGTTTCCACTTTATACACATTGTACTGCATTATAGTGTCATCGAACATCCTGTATACAAAATTATTATATTATTATTATATTTTGATTATTTTAATAATTAAAATAATTAATATTTAAATAAACAAAACTACTGATTATTTCTTTTACTTTTTAATGTTTTAATTGATAAATTTATTCAAATTAATTAAATCTATTATTTTTATATGCACTCGTATCCCATTCCATTTCACACAAGAGGGTGAGCAAACAAGGCTGTTAAGCATTCCGTTCTCCACTTTTTGGCAATTCTCTCAATCAAATAATACCAACCTATACAGCATATTAAGCATATTAATTATCTCCATAGGCGTGCTGGTCGCAGCTATGTTCGTGAAGCCCACAATATCGCTGAAATATATAGTGACTGCATCAAAGGCCTCAGCTGGAACCGTCCTTTGCGCCCTCAATCTCCGCAACACTGGCATTGGAAGCATTCTCGATAATAAAAGATCACTCTTCTGCTTTTCCGCCACCAGCTGCTGTGTACTTCTTTCTATAGATTCTGTGAATGTCTGAAAGTTATTTCGTAAACGGAAAATGGTTCTATAGTCGATAGTCACAGGACGTCAAATCTAATGTAAATAATTGATATGCGCTTTAAATGTCAATTTCGTAGAGCTAAAATGCAGTTGAAAGTCAGAAATTTCAAGGCCGCCTGATTGGGTAAAACCAATGGCTTCCCAAGTGTTACTTAGTTTTTGTTTTAATAATTTAATGGCGTTAAAGCCTCAATTTATGGGGAAACCCACAATAGAAATACCCAAGTAGACAGAGTGAGGTGATAGAGAAGAATTTATACATATAACCGACGCGATCATTCTAACATCCATTCACCTTACTTATTTTATTTATTTATGGTTTATCACATAAGTACAGTTACAGTATTAAGATTGGAACTTTGAATACATTTATAGTAAAATATATTTACTATTCTAATATATGTTACGATAAACACCAATAAAAAAAACAATATAACAGAAATTATGTTAGCAACGGTGGACTTATTAGACTATAAGATATTTCTTCCAAATTATAGAAGAAATAACAATAGTTAAATTTATCCTTTCAAAAATTAAACAATAACTTAATAATATTATTCAAGTGAATTATCTAAAGCAAAGATAAAAAAAAACAAAATATGTGTTTTTCGATTTTATAAATAATCCTACTCCTGAGTTTACGACTTGATCTTAAAATCCCATCGAAATATTTTAATAAGTTTAATTGACATATTTTTAGTGTATTTATCATGTATAAGTATGCTTAACACGAATCGGAAGCGGAAAGTTGAGAATGCAATATCATGACACCAAGTTCTCTACTAGATGAATACAACCGTGAAGCAGTAATTTGACTCTGACTTTGACATCCACCTTTCCTCTAAGACATATATTTATTTACTTTTATTTCTACATTTTTTTATCTTTTTTTAAAACCAAAAGTGTCAAAATATCTTAGCATTAAACGGTTTCACTGTACGTATGCTAGGCCCATCATTAGGAAGAAATTCTTAATGCATCGCCTGGAGCTTTAGACCTAACTCTAGGAAGAAGCCCTTTTATAATGTGCATTATCGCAATACATACTAATATGACTTGAACGCAGCGGGTTTCGGGCCCGCATTCAAATGCATTTTTTGAACGTATGGCTTAGCGGTCATAGCGCTTGGACGGTTTCCAAGACTCGCGGTTTCGAATCCAGCTGCGGTCAAATTTTAAACGTTTTCTAAACATGTTTTTCAATTTTCTAAGTGTGCGAATAACACTTTAAAATATTAAATATAAGTTGATTATAAATATTGAATATTAAATATGAATTTATCTTACCTGTATAGTTTGAAACGTGTGTCTCAATAATAGCACAAGGACGGGTGCAGCGCATATGACAACACCTAACACTGTTACACCCACCAGTAAAGTTCTTCGTGCCGCCCAAATTTCGATAGCTGCTGATTCTCTGTAATTAATATGAAATTCAAATTAATTGTTTAAAAAAGATATAAGTTGTAAATGATGATTTATTTAACGTTCTTATAAATGGTTGACAAAGTAAAAGAGCATCTCGTGTATTTTTGTCTTGTTCTATTTCAACATATTAGAGTTAAGTGACAGCAGCAGGACTACTACATAAATGTATTTACTCCAGTGAACCCATAACCACCGTACACCGTTAAGTAGTTCAGAATAGATAACTTTTTCTATGAACCCACCATCAGAATCAGAATCAATGTTAATTCAAAACCTTTGTAACTTCTGATTTTGCTACAACCAGATTGATTTATATGTCATAAGCCTATTTTAATATTCTATCGTAATTTGCCTCAGACTACAATTTTTTTTATATGTCTTTGATTACAAATGTTTGAGACTTGTGGGTGGAATATTTTGTTTATTTAACTAAATCAGTTTAAAATAATTGAATAATGCTTCAATTCAATTATTGTCTCATTTTCCGCATATCGACCGTCTGATTCGGATATCGAAGTTGTAAGATTTTTTTCATTATGTATTATTATATATATTGACAGATAGATACAGTTGCTATGATACATAAATAAAAATCTCACCTCACAGCTATCCACAAAGCATTCTGGGCCTCGTTCAATTGTCCCAATAAAGAATATGTGTGTTCTATACATTTACTACTGGTCTCTCCCCATACATTTTTCTTTAAAGTATTATTTAATGCAAAGAACGACGACGCTGTGTAACTGAAATTACAATTTAATTATGTTAGCATATTTTATTATAAGCTAGTAAACGCGTTGTACGCGTAGAATACTCGTATCCTTAGCAACGAATATGTTAATTTATAAGAAAGTGTATTCGAAATAATTGTATTCGAAGTAATTGTAAATAGGGGGTCGTATGAATACAATTATATTTTCATATAAAAATATATTTTTTTCTAATTATCATGTCTGTATACAGACTTGTCGAAGAAATACAACCAACCGTTACAATAAAACTTACAAATTATAAACGTCTTGAAAAGAAGCGGCATCTATTTTTTCGACTTCTAAATACTGTATAACTGATTGTAAATGTTCCAAAAATGATATTAAATAGTGTTTCACGTCGAACACCATTTCTCTGTCTTCGGAGAGAAGAGAGTACGTTGCTAGTGTAAGGAAAATAGAGAGTTCATCTATTGCATGTACTAACTCGTAGCAAGCTGAAAGTTGCCTGAAAAATAATATGCAAAACATATATTTAGAAAACGTATAAAAATTTGAACGCAGCGAGATTTGAAATTTGAAATAATATGAAATTATCTGGCGATTTGTGCTGATATTTGTTTATTACTAAGAAGTTTAGTAGTTTTAAGTAGTAAAATATGTTAAAAATATTTAATAAATAGCATTCTCTCTTGCCAACAGATTGTTTGTAGAATAATCTCAAGGTAGCAAAAATTAATAAAAATCCCTCTACAGAGATGCTAACAACAAAAATAAGTTGTATTAATAAGCGTATAAGAATTTCGACGCAGCCGGACGTAGAACGCATGGCTTAGCGGTCAGAGCGCTTGGATAGTTTCAAAGAAGCGCGGGTTTGAATCCCGCTAACCGTTGAAAAATAGCCATTCCACGGGTGAGAATCAAATTCACAACTAAGAGTAGACAGCGAATGCAATTAAATTTGGGTCGCTACCTCCATAACGGTGATTTTGTAGATTTCACATTCTTCATCATATACATTAGGAGTATAGCATTTATCTGTTGATAAATTGATATTCTCTTTATAGATTCTTTCTTCTTTAAATTCCTGAAATTTAAAAGATTCTCAATTTAACTTTGTTTAATAAATTAACTTGTCTTTGAGGAAAAAATAGCAGGATTTGAACCTGTGCCTCTCAGAACTCGTAGAAGCGCTCCAACCAATTAACAATTATATCCTCATATGGATTTTTTTTATTCTTAATCTTTTAACATAGATTTTTGTTTTTTTTTAGCTAAGAAAAATAGTAATCGTTACTATAACAACTAATTACAATTTAATTTTAATCATAAAATATTGATATTATGCACAATAGTATTCTTTTATGTTTGCGAATGAAGTTTTTTCGCTCCACATTAAATTTAAGCTTCCCGTGCACAATCTGACATATGTGTCATCTATGTATGTACTAATAAATGTTATCATATTATATGCAATATTATGATTTTTTTTAGCTTCACGCTTTATCCCTAGCGAGGTATTCAGAGCTCTTTATACACGCCCTCCGGGGGGTCCTCATACTTTTTACGTGACCTTCCTCCAGTATCATCTCCCCCTACATATCTTCCCGCTCACTCCTTGATGTAATAAAATGAATATGTATTTACAAAACAACAAATTGGCCTTTTTGTTTCAATAAACAACTTACTATATTTGTACATATATTACTATTTATATAATATATGTACTTATATATATCTTTATCAATTACAGTTATATTTCTGCACGTCTACCGGATAATTTCTCACTTTGTGGTCAGCTGGTAGACAATGCTTTTTAGCGTTTATATAAAGAAATATTTAAAGAATATAAATAATCACCAATATACCAATATAAGTTACCTGAGAGAACGTGGCTCAAGTTCTCTCAGGTAACTTTTAAAATGTATATATTATGTAGAGGTATAAAGTAAAAATATATATTTTAATTAATCTATGTATAACAGTTATTTAACTTTATATTAAATAAATTGAAGCAATTAAGCATATTTGTATGTTTTCTGAATCACTTGTGTCGTTTAAAGTTTGCAAATTTTAATAAAGCAAAGTACTATAGGTTAATTATTTTTCTTTAAAATAAATATATTAACAAAATGCCTTATATAGGCATGCATACGTTAATAGTAAGTTCAGTTCTTAGTATGTAATTTTATTGACTACTCAGTCGCTATTACCAACATAACATTAATCCCCATATTTATTACTGAACAGTCACAAAAAGTAATTCACATAAATATTGAGTCAATAAAATAAATTACAATATTTCAAAAATTTTGCATTGAAAGGTATTCTGTTAAATTTATAATTAATCAATAGCTATCTCACGGTTAGTGTATATGAGAGAAAGGGATAGATATACGTCAATGTAGGTGCGCAGGCGCATTTATAAATGCTTTTTATGTATGTAAGTATTTCAAGTGGGCGGAGTGTGTTGAAATTTTCCTCCAATCAATTAGCTAACTTAACCAATGAGAAAACACTAAATATTAGGTATTAACGGAAGCGTGTACTCGTATACACGTTTAATATCGGAAAATTTAGTTGAAAATAGTTTTCATATAACTAATCTAGCTATTGCGATTTAGATATAATAATATACCAAGGTGAAGCCCGATACTAGTTATCCATCTATTTGGTTATCTAAGTTAATTATTGATAGAGCGCTGGTATCCGTAATACCTACAAGTTAAATCTTACAATGAGTAACAGAGTTATTTTATACCAGATTTTATGTATAATTTATATAGAACTTTTATTTTTGTGAAACTGATTACTGTATATAATTTGAAACAGTAAACATATTATTATTTATATAAAAAACAATCGTTAATCCCTAATAACTAGAAAACAATTTTGCCGATTCTATAAGATTCTACATACTTTGTAAAAGGTTTTTACACAATTGTGTATACAGTCAAATGCTGTCATATCGTACCACTATCGCCTCAATATAAATAAGTATTAGCCTAGCGACCCACTCTTTGCCAGCGTGAACTGTAACTGTTTCGTATTTTCTGCGGCCTTTTTGTAAAACAATGAAAAAACCTAAAAAAATTAAAAAATTGGGAGAAACAATGTAACCTATGTTCATCCCAAAATCTCAGTGTTTCTATATAAATATCATCATTATCGGTTCATCGATTTGGCCGTGATGACGTCACAGACAGACCGTTTCGTATTTATAATATTAGCATGGATTAATAATACATATAGCCACGTAGATTTTCTTAATGTTGTATGAAGATATGCGTAACATAAATGTGTAATAAATTGTTTTATGTATTTATTTTATGCATCATTAATAGTTTCCATGCAATCCAATAAATGGCTTTTATGGTCAATTTTATAATAGGTACCTTATAGTACCTACTTTAATTCAAAATTTGTACTCCACTGCCTTCCCAACTTTCTTCTTCTAATACTATTAATTAGATTAATCAGATTAAAAATAATTTCATTCGAAAATTGTAAAAATAGCGAAAACCAAAGATCTTATCACGTGTTAAAATTTTATGAATTTTCAAAATGGTATTTCTTACATTGATTTAAATATAGATAAATTTTTAACATGAATTTATTTACAAATTATAATATTGTTTTTGAACATATTACTTGATAACTGACTGACTGACTGTGAAGAACAGAAGATTAATTAAGTTGTGAATTTTAGTGACAAGTTTCTTTAATTAATTTCCCAGCAAAATGCGGTAGTTGCTACAAAAACAATAAAAAAGGCTCAAACTATACTTACATTATATTCATTACGTCCTCTCGTAGATGGCTGCATGTAATTAAAATTCCAGTTAAAAAATAAATAATTAGGTTGGCAATTTATTATGTAGTAGGTATAACTTTGCTTTTACTAACGCTTTAGCTTAGTAAGGTGGCTTAAAGCGATTTTCTTGTTCATGTTGGTATTCACGTTTTCTATCGCTTGTTTACAAGGTTTTAAATAAGATTACTTATTATAATATCTTTATATAGTTTTACTCAGTCTTTAGAACATAAACTACTATATAAAAACAATAACTTGAGTGTAATATAAAGAAGCTAAATTGTTGCGTGTAATATTTTTTCCATTTATCTGCTGCTTCTTTGAAACAGCAAATTATAAAATATTTATCTGCATTAGTTTGATACTTCAACTATAGACACACATTTGCACGTACGTATGCGAGCAATCAAAGACACACACACACACGCACACAAACACACACAAGAGAGCATATCTTATTTTTTTTAATTTACTTTTAAACTTTATTATTTGCATTATTGTTACTATACAATTGTTCCAATATTCTTATAACAGGAAAGATCTTAATGATGTATAGCTCTGTACCTAAAATCAGTATGTTAGAGGAAAACTGTTATTGGCTTTGTTTTCGTAAAAGTTTTTTATGTATTTTAAGTGTGTAATACTGTTGTTTTCTGTAATAAATAAATAAGCGTTGGTAAGATCGAGACATTGCGTGTTGTAGGGCAGAACTCAACGCCGCGCTTTGTCTTAAGTACCAGAGCGGCGAAATAAAAATATTTTAAATATAATTATTTCCCTTAGTGAGAATCGAACGCACAGCCAATCGTGTTTAAAATCAGACACTGTCCCACTGAACCACAATGGTATCCATTTTTATTTATTCACTTATAAATAAATTTCAACATATTTTGCAGAACTTAGCACCCATTTATATAAAAAAAATTTTATCAGCGTATTCGATAATCATATATTTTTAATATTGAACTTGACTCTACAGCTAAAGCTGGACTCAGATTCAAAGAGTTGTGGGTTCAGCTTTTTGCAAAGATTACAATTTTCGTAGACGTATTTCAGTAGTTTTAAAAAATATATATTTTACTCTTTTGTAATCTAAGATGATTTCTTGATAGACTAGTTTAATATAATATGATAAGCAATAATTCTGAGTGAGATCAAAATGTGTAAATAACATTTCTTATTTACAAGACGTGATTAAAACTTAACGAGGAATAAAGATAAGCTAAGCGCCAGGTTATCGCCTCGAAAAATAAATAAATCTTTTATACGCATGAGTATATAATAAAATTCCAGAAGCAATTATAAATTTGCCACTGAAAAAATTTAAAATTACTATAAAAAATATCAATAAGTTCAGATTATTAATCTGTAGGACAATATTTGAAGTAGAATAATGTATGGAAGCAATATGCGAGATAAGTATAGGTTAGCTAGCAATGTATTAAATAATAAATTTGTAACTTTTACACTTGAAAAGAGCAACTGTTGAGTTTCTCGTCGGCTCTTTACAGCTGAACTGCCATTCGAGCCGTTGATAGCTTATGTTCATTCAACGATTCGTAGTATATTGTAAAAGTCTATTATATAAGTATATAGGATATTTTGAATTAAGGATGCAAAAAATACTATTTGAATTTCTATATAAGTCTTAATATAAATTTAAACGGTTTGTTTAGTTATTATTTATAAGATATGGTATAAGGGGTTTATTTTGTTACACAAAAGAGATTTGCATGTGTGCATTTCGGTTGTCAGAAGTAAATTTAGCAAATAGGTTTTTTAAACGAAGAAAAATGCATTTATATTGTTCCATCCTATGCACCCTGGCAAGGTTTATACAGCTTCACGCTTTTTTCCCATAGCAGGGGTACCCTGAGAATTATTCCACCGACTAGGAATCGAACCCACAACCAACTGGTATACAGTCAGGACTCAATCTATCAGATCCATTCTGAAATTTTCCATATGAAAATATTGAATTTTCATTGGATCATGACACGTGAGAAAGTGTCACAAAAGCGTAGTTTTTAATCACGCTTTTAGCGCTCTTGTCAGACAGCCAAATGTAATTTGTCTAAAGTAAGTTTTATTATTAACTGTTTATTTGATTTTATACATAGTTTTTCCATAGTGAGGAAATTAAAATATTTTTCTTCTTTTAGTGAAAATTATCTGAAAGCATTATATAATATTTACCACTTAACTTTCACACAAAATATTCAAATGAAATATTTAAGTTACCTTACATACTCGTATGTACATATAAAGCACTTAGTACAGAGTAGAAAATTACGGTTTAAGCTACAAAAGCTTAATATTGAGTACAGCATGTAAATAAAAACTATAAAACGTATAATAAAACACAAAATGGTAGTAAAAATTTAAATATTCTTAAAACACCTGCATCTCCCACTAAGTTTGTACAGAATATTACTTCAATTCATAAAATGAATAGAATTCTTCAGCGCATTTATTTTAAGTTATAATTTTTTTACAGATTCACGCTAGCCGTATAGGCGGGCGTTACGACACTCCGATCACCGAATTAGAGAGATTGCGCGTAGAGTAGCAGAACTCAACCCCGCATTTACCAGACCGGGCAAATAAAAATAATAATTTGAATATGTGCGTCGATGACTACAATTATTTAATATGGCATTACTCTATACAAGCCATCGTGTAAAAGTTGTTATGATTCTGAATGAACAGGCTATCCTGTCGTCGATTCATATCATCTTTAATATGACTTTTACTAGATACTGAAAACGTCTATATCATATAAAAATAACGTCTATGTCATATAATATAAAACAACCTTATGCACAAGTTGGGGAATTTGTGACCACACACGTTGGTCATAGGTTGAAAAATCTTTAATGAATGTATATTCATATTTATTATTTAGGTGTTTTCAGGTCTTGTTTTATAAAATATGGTGTTAGGTTCGGCCACTTGGCAAGCATTGTGTCTAAATAAGCATAAAATATAAAATAAAGTAACTTGTCGCAAAAACTAGATCGATATAAATATAAATCCCCTGACACAATTACAGGTACAATTGCTTAAACTAAATGAGAGAATTTTGTGTTAAGAAATTACATTCCCCATTTTCTAATCGAGTTCCACGCGATTTATCTTATATATGCGCTAAGTTAACCATCTTTGAAATATAATAATTTTCCCAATGGGGATCCAACCCACAACCAACTTGTTTATAGTAGAACACTGCCTGACTGCGATACAATGGACTCGTCTTAATTTATTAATATCGAAATATAATACAGTTTTAAATACTCACTATAAATTCAGTTTCATTGTCTCAGGCACTAGCGACTGGGGCGCGATGTCTAGCCAATTGTCGGATATTAAAAATACATCTTGTAACGTTGTCCTGGAATAAAATATAAAAAGCAATTAGTTTACAATTAAAAACAATGATTTTAATTTTTTTTTTTTATATTTCTATTAACATCTTTGTAAATCCATTTTCGGAAAATTTCAGAAATATCTATCAATCATGTACAGAGAGGCACTATCGAACTGCGCTATTATAGCACCGATTGTACTCATATATTTTTTTAATTCTTTTTTATAATTTGAACCGATAACAATCGTCATGAAATATCATAATTTCATATCTTTGTATTATTCGTCCTATAGGTACTATAAAGAAGGATCTAGTAAGTAATACAACATTTACATAGAATGACAATCGACTGGAAAAGCGTATAAATCTGCATTTGAAATAAACCTCTAGATTCTCAAGAATTTCTTAAAAATATATTCTTTTGTCCTCGCCTTGAATAAAACTTACTATTATATTATTTTAACGGTTCGTTTGAAAAATGTTTTGTTAAATCAACATTATATAAATTGTTTTTAGAAAACGGAAATGTATAAAATTTTAACGTAGCTGGATTCGAACCCGCGACTCTTGGAAACTGTTCAAATTCTTTGGTTTATATATTATATGTATTACAACGTGTTATTGTTGTTAGAATCTCTGTAGAGAGATTTTTACAAATTTCTTTTACTTAAAGATGTTTATACGAATAATCGTTTGGCAAGAGAGAAGGCTATTTATTAAAAAAAAAAAAAAATTTTGTAAAAAAGTTTTTAAAATAATCCTTTTTAGGTAATTATTATACAAGTCATCAATATAAGAGCAACATATATTAATTCCCTATAAACTTGACTTACACTTTTGTACTATATCGTTGTATTATTGGTTCTCTTATAAAATATACTGGTTATTTTTAGTTTCAAGAAACATAATTGCAACCCCTGTCAATAACAGTGTTACGTTAAGTTCAGATACGGTGAAAGAAAATATTTAGTTTATATTTATCGGCTTATTATTTTCTATGTGGAAGTGTATCGACTTTGCTCTTATCTAAATTATATTTTCAAATGCTACGTTATGTAATAAAAGTATTTAATTCATAAGAAATTAGTTAACAAAAGTGGTTTATATAAAACGCACGCAATGTCACGAACTCTCCGACTTCCCTGTTATGCGGGAATAGCGTGTAGCCAAAAAAATACAAAAAATACAAAGTTAACAAAAACCAGTGGTATATTAACATTT
Organism: Podotricha telesiphe; assembly: GCA_038994665.1. Taxonomy (NCBI): domain Eukaryota; kingdom Metazoa; phylum Arthropoda; class Insecta; order Lepidoptera; family Nymphalidae; genus Podotricha; species Podotricha telesiphe. The sequence goes on along the minus strand of JAOYRR010000225.1, from coordinate 174,125 downwards.
TTTAAAGTCTTAATCGCAGACTTAGGAAATTGAAAAATACATATTTAGAAAACCATTCAATTCTTGAACGGCTTCCAAGAGGCGCAGGTTCAAATCCCGCTGCGTAAAAATTTTGTATTATACTTGAAGAGTCAATACTTATTATATTACTTCCATTATATTATTATCCTAGCTTTACTTATCTCCAATATACATCAGGATAGGCAGAGGCAAACGAGTAACATAAGACATCCCGTTCACAGTTTTTTGCCCATTTTAAAGACATATTGTTAAATAGGCGGGCTTTGCCTTCCCAGGTAGGAGAAATTAATATATTTTTAATTAAATACAATTATTATCACGGGTGGGAATCTAACCTACAACCTTCGCATATACAGTCAGCCACTGTGGCTGCACCACGATGATCTTCGCAAATATTTTTCGCATTTCATATTCAAACGTGTAGATGTTATATGTACCTACTATATTTGGGCATCTATTTTAATATTTATTCCTATGCCTATAAGGCATTGCAAATTGAACATTTATAAAAATTTTTTCTCGAAGAAACAAAAAAGCCTGATGTTTTATTATTACTAAATATTTTGTATTGAAAATGAGTAACAATAAAAATTCCAAAGCCAGAACGATATTGAAGCTCTTCCGCCCCAATATTTCTTTGGCTTTTGATAAAAACTGTTTTTAAACAATAAAAAAGGGGATTATTGAAATATTTTTAAGGCTGTTGTTCCATTATGCAAAATTCAATGTAGAATCGTTTAATTGTATTATAAAGAGGCTAAAATAATATATACCAGTATAAAACGCAAAAGATTTTATATATGTTTGTGAGAATAAATGCGCGAAGACAGCTGTATTTTTGTAATATTTTTAATGTGTGTTTGCACACTTAGAATATGAAAATATCTTGGACTCTTTTCAAGAGGATCAAGTTGCAATCCCGATACGCGACGACCAATTTTTATACGTTTTCTAAAAATACTTTTTTTATGCAAGATGATGGATAAATTTCTTCCATCTTATTGGAAGATCATTTAAGCCCTAGCGATAGAAGTCTGGGGATCTAGACTCCACAAGCTGCGTGACGGCGTTTTGTACCTGCTTCCTTAAAAGATTCTTTTCTATAAAGTAAAAAATTCTGCAATGTCCAATCAGTAAAGAGGAGGGCGGATGGTTTTTAACTTCAAATCTTATAGTGTCAAAACTGTTTCTTGAGCAGTATCAGACTATTTCGATCGGAGGAAGCTACAGTGACATACACCATGAAGAATCCACCTGACATTTACCATTACCTTTTTATTGGTCCAAAATACCTTTATTTCTATTTTAATTTAACAAGGTAATACAATTTCCAACGCAAACTGCTCTGCACAGATCTGTCAAATCATGTCAATCACACATGATACATATACCAAAAGTTATTTTTTTCTAATTCTGCTTTTCTGTCTGTTTGTTCCGGCTAATCTTAGGAAAGACGGCACTGATTTTGACAGAACTTTCACTGGCAGATAGCTGATGTAATAAGGAGTAACATAGACTACTTTAATTTTGGAATTCCACGCGGACAAAGTGGCGGGCTCTGATAGTATATCAATATTTTTACATAGAAAAGACTATCGTTACACATGTTGAAAGATATTTGTATACTCATATACGCAAGTTTAAAAGCACCTACTCGGTATTTCCTATATAGCAGGGTAGTCAGATGAAACCTATTGTCAAGACACTCTGTTTTCTCACTTTACGCTCGAAACCAAGACAATGCGTGTTGAGTTAACGCCGCGCTTGGATTTAACAGAGGTAAATTTATATTTAAAAATATTTGTACGGCCGGATAAGTCAAAGCCTGTACTTTCACTGGGCATTTCTCACACATACACACTTAATATTTGTAAATGGAAAACTACCAGAATTATTAATATTTAATAAAAAATTGTTCAAATATCTTCATATCTCGTTCAAAGAGAACAAAAAATAAAATTACTCCAAGTTCTATAGTAAAAAACAAATGATTCGTGTCAAATAAAGCCCTTACATTAGTGAAATATGAAAGTTGTATAAAGCTTTACATTTGGATACAATACAAACCTCGAAGTGACCTCGTTGGAAAAGTTGTAATTGAAATGAGTTTTCAGGCAGAAATTTTCTATGATATTTATTAGCTCAAACTGCGAGTCGAAGTGAAATTAATATTTTGAAATAATGAATAAAAAAATGAATCAGCAAAAGTACCCCACCTATTATTAAAATAGTTTTATTCTTTAGTTTCTGCTCTCTTGCTAAGTAATAGAGATTTTATTTATTTATTCTATTCAGCAGCCGTAAATACATTAAAATAAATTGTACAACAGTTATAATTTTTTTCTTATATATAATTTGACTTTAGGTTCTGTCTCCCTACCCTGGTATGTCGGAAAAGCGTGTTTGATTAAGTCGAATATAACTGCAAGGGGTTTGTGGTCGGCAATAAGATTTAATTCTCAGAGCCCGTAGAGCTAATATGTTCAATAGCACAAACCAATGCTAATTTATTTATCGATCTGAAAATATCATGTTTTAACATCAGATGAACTTCCGTATGCGATAATCCGGAAAGCATGTTTTTTGTATCTCATTCGAATAGCTTCTAGATCTACGGAACTCTCATCTGCCGTCACTTGCGTTCTGTCATGTGAGTCACAAAAACCCCAAGTCTGTAGGTGGCTCAGGCATTGTTATATTTTAAAGATACTTTAAAAACTAATATCAGCATGCTTGGACAACTTATGTCTTCAGATTTCTCGAATTGGATCACTTAATGTGGAAATTTACTAGTGTCTCGAAAGACACTAGTAAATTTCCACATTAAGTGATCAAATTCAATAATTAATACTCAATTAAGGTTCATGGCCGTTTCTTTACCAAGCAAGTTGCCTTTTCCATTTTCTGTGACTCGCTCGGACCCCTTTTCCTGATTGAATACTGTTATATTACTTGATTTAAGATATCCCCAGGTTTTATGATTTATTACTCCAAAAGTAAATACAAATACTAATTGATACTATACCGACTTTAGAGGCTATTTCAGCACCGTCATCTATATGAAGTATATAGTTGACGTTTTGACTCGATTGAACTGGTCAATCAATGATTTTACTTTAGATTTAATTTTTTAATGGCTATTTTTGATTATCTGTACTGTACAATATTGACTTGAAAGTCATTGTGCCACAGTGATTTTTATAAAGTCCTATATATCTCTACATTTATTGCAAATGTTGTCCTTTGCAGTATATTTTCACAATTTATTTTCCTAAAATCGTTTTCCTTATTACCATAATTACATCTATTACTTTGATTTCTGAACCAGATAGTAACTTCTCGAATTTTTCCTCAGGCTTTTGGTTTTATTAAACGGAATACATTTGCCGACGACGCTGGTATATAAAACATTGTTTTGGCGAAAATTACCCCTCTAACTTTTCGACTGCGACTTTAAAAAGATCAGGTTCCTGATGTTTTATTAGCATGAGCACCCGGGAGATATTAATAAGTATCCTGTAATCCTAATTCACGCATGTGTAATAATGTATTTAGCTTTTTCATAGAATCATGAAAGCCCGAAGCAACAAGGTAAATTTTCTTCTATTTTCTAGTTAATAAATAACAATATATATATATATATATATAATATATATATATATATATATATATATATATATTGTTCGAGATATACCCGATAGATAACCAGCGCCTCTTGAATCTATTCTATTCTTGTTTTGTACTGGAGTTGTTGTAAGACATAAAAATATTTCGAATCGAATCCAATTTCCACTCAAGGGAATAATTATATTTACAGTATTTTCATTTCTCAACTCTGCTACCTAAGACAAAGCACGGCGTTAAGTATCGCCACTCAACACGCAATATATCGATTTGGGGCCTCGAATAGAGAACTTGAAAATAGGTTCTCTCTGACTACCCTGATATACAGGGTTTATTGCTACTGTTAAATTTATAAAACGAAAAATCTTAAAACACAATCCATATTTTAAAGGCAATGAATTTGTCACCATAGAAGATATCGCCTAAATTTAGAGTCTACCTATATAATGTAAATAATTCGTCTATCCTTGTGTACTGAAAGTTGGAAGCCGGACAGTTTCAACAAACAACTAGGGATGCTCTTGAAATTGATCTTTTAAATCTATTTGTCAGAAATATCAATTTTTTCGATATATCGTATATAATGAATAACACTTTATTTAGTTTTCTTTTTATAATAAATATATTTATAGATAAAATATACGATTAAATTTAATATAGTAATACGTTGTATACGATGAATAAAAAATATCAGTAAACTTTAATATATCAAATGCAAGTATATCGATTAGTTTGAAAACATCGATATTAATCGGACACCTCTACGAACAACTGTATTGAAGTAAATTCATTATAGAATTTTAGAAATGAATTTGTTTTGTCAGCTTAATACTTACTTTTGTCGCCATCGTGGCGCGGACTAGTGTACACAAAGGTGATAAATAAGTCTCATAGGTACGAGTTAGTAATTTCTAATAATAGAAAATATACGATATTTTCAAATAACAAATAAAAATAGTTAATGAAAAACATGTTCTTTTTCAGATTCAGAGTCTTACCATATACGCGATCGTCGTAAGTTCGTTCCCCGATTGGGGAAATTTAAGTTATTTTAATTATCCGCTCCGCAGATTAGAAACCGCAAGTGGAACTGGATTGGCCATGCGCTCCGTCGGCCGGTCTGGCCCTTGTCATATACCTAAGCAGGCAATGGATTTGAAACCTCAAGGAAAGCGTATGCCTGTCAATGTTCAGTCTTGAAAGAGGTAAAGCAGATTAACAAGGCACAAAGCGAAGTTAAGCTTACAAGATCGAAATTGAGAGTCACTGTGGACCTCTGCCCCAACTTGAATGTAGGAAAAAAAGATTTCTCTGCTATGGTACTATAAACATTAGCGTGAAGTTTCATAATTTAACATAAAGAAGTTGGCCGATAAATGGAGAACGGAGTATTTTAACGTTATGTTAGAGGAAATATAATAATTGTTACCTTCGGGAAACCATCATGGCGCAGAAGAACAATGTCTGGTTGTAATCGCGATTTGTAGCTTCGATTCCCCTTTGGTAAAATGATTATAACTTAATTATTTTCATTTCTTCAATCTGAATCATCTTCAATCTCGAGTTCAGTGTCAATGTGTGAAGAAAAGTTTGACTTTCGATTGTCTAACTAATGTCATTATACTTGACACGTTAATTGTCACATCGTATATTACTCAGGGGACTATACATGTACACTTATTATAGGGATAAATAATATACTAGTAAACCCGTTGACGCATAAAATACACTTTGCCCTAACAACGTGCAACGTGTCACTTTTACAAAAGTGTATATCGAAGACTTGGTAGTGTGTGTAATATTTATTTTATTAATTTCATGTATTTGTAGTACATATATAACATGACAACATTTTGGTTTTCTGCACATTTTCCACAAATAAACTTTAACTATACCAATTTTCATACTCCTTCGTCTATATGATTTTCATAAAACCTTCATACCGCACAAAGATTTTCGTTTACGTATATATAATATTGACTCACTCTATTCAAATACGAGTAACGTTCAAGAAATGTGGCTATGAGTCTAACCACCCAAATAAAACAGGACATTGGACTCAGTTTCTATTATAATTTTATCTGCTTCTTAATCTATTTGTTTTCTATGAAAGGTCTGTGAAAAACGTAAATGAAGGTCAAGAAAGACATCTTAGTGTGAAAACACTGCTTTTTGTGTAACACGTTATTTCTTTCTAGTCTATTTCTACCTTTTCTATATATAAGTATATTTATATCAAGCTATTCGGTTACTGAGTGACTGACCGACAACGCACAGACAAATCTGAAATTTGGCATATATGTTTCTCGGGAGGTATAGGGAAACGCTAAGAGAGGTTTCCGGAAGCCTCTTTTTGCCCTTTCCTTTAGAGATCTAAAGGAAAGGGCAAAAAGAAGGTTCGGGAATCGAACCCACAGCCAATCGCGTCTACAGTCATGAGCCACTGAGCCATGATGGCCACCACAATTATTCTTAGAATAGTTATTCAATTATTTCATTTCCATAGTTAGCGTTTCATTTCAATTACACTTATCTTTGTTAATATATTAATTTTACAGTATCTCTTCTTAGCGTTCCGTTACAAACAATAAATTATTCATATAATACCGTAAAGCGGCAGCGAGCCTACAGCTGTATCAGTGCTCTATAGCCTTTGAAAACAACATGTTTACTTATTCAAAAGCCATTTACAGTTACACATAGACGTTAAATAGAGATTATAAATGCCATACTAATATTATAAAATGGGAAAGTAACTGTCTGTTTGTCTGTGACGTCACTTCGCTGAGCCGATTGAGATTAAGCTTTGTATATAAATATTTGAGGCGATGAACATAGGCTACTCTTTTTTTTCTTAATTGTTTTTTTCCAGGAATTTCATTTTTTACTAGAATACGAAACAGCTATAGTGCACGCAAGGCCGCGAGCGGGTCGCTAGTGTTATATATATTCTAGCTATGAGTCAAAGCTGGATTTTGTCAACGCGTAGCATTTTTGAATGAGTGGAAAGTGAGACCGCAATAATTTATTAACGCCTTTTTTTAACCTCGAATCATGTTGCAGACGTCAGATAAAAGCCTACATTCTTTCTCGTCTCGACGTCTCTTAATACGGCTTTAGTATTTATATATACAAATACTATATACAAATATTTGTATATAAAAAGAAGGCTATATAGCCTTCTTTTTTTAAGAAATTGGTTACTATTCGTACAAATGTACGAACAATTTATTTATTTATTTTTTTAAAAAAAATTATTTTTTTACAAGAAAATAAAAAATAGTTTATATTTCTCTTTAAAAATTCTCGGGTTCTAGGACCCGGTCCTTTGGAAGGCTTACCTAGGGACAATGTTCCAATACGTAGAGGCTATTTAGAGAAAATAAAAATATTTAAATCTCAACGGGATGCAACTCTGAGTAACCACAAGTAATTGCCCAGAGATAGTTAAGTAAAAAGCGGTTATTTTAATATTACAAACATTTGATTTATTTGTACAGTAAAATTATTATTTAAGTAAAAAATATTTTGTAATCTCTCTCAATCAATCCTGTGAATATAGGGAAATGATTTGTAGACATTTTTTTTTAGTTTTCTATTATTATTTTACAATCAGCCACACCCACAACCAAACGCGATTACAGTTACGACTATCAAATACGCCAAGATGGCCTCTGTCAACTGAAATACACGTAATGAATGTAATAAAGAAAAAATATTTAACCTGACCAAAAATAAACGATTAATTTTTAAAGTAAATAAAATAGCGTGATTACATCATCACTTTATTGAAACGACATCTTTTCATATGTCAATATATTATAAACTAATTCATTTACCAAATATGCTCGCGTATAAAAGGGTAGGCTAAGTTAATGTATTCTTAAGGCACTCTACTGACGAATATTTTTTTAGCTTCACGCTTCTTCCCGCACAAAGTGAAATATGTAAAAGTTCATATAAATTGTAAAGTACAAACGGCCACGAGTACTTCCGCTCTTACATTTTTAAGTAGCGTTTCCGTCGCTCCCAATTTATTGAATCAATGATATTAGGAAAGCGAATAAACAAGACAATATTTTTGAATGGTTGCCAAAACCCACTACTATACGTAATAAGCGTCCTTCTATTTTAAAGTCATTGGCTTTTAAGGACGGAACTCAACGCTGCATTTTATGTTATCAGATAGGAAAAATTGGAAAAATTTGTAATAACAATATTCACTTGAGTGGGAATCGAACCTACAGCCATTGGTTCAGCGTGTCAGATAATTTTCACAGACAGTACAACGGCGTCACTGTCATTTTTATTTATAGATAAGATAATTTTATTCTGTAGTCATTTAAGATGACAGTCAATTAAAACACAGTTGAGTTTTTCTATAAAGAAAAGATTTATTTTTACATATTTTACATTGTTAACCTTATTAATATAAATAAAAGTAACCGCCTGCCCTAACGCAGATTGTTCAAACAAATTATAATTATCACGTGTTCTTTTGACAGTTGGCAACCACAGATTACCAAAAGTGATTTATCGATGTCGAAACACAACGAGCGCATATACAGAAAAAAATATATTAAAGAAAATAAGTTTACAATATTTTTCTTTACATATATTTTAGTTTAACGCTTTTTTCCGCATAGCTGGGTAGTCAGGGTAGTCAACCAAATGTTAAAACACTCCGTTCTCCACTTACCGCCCGAAATCAAAACATTGCAAGCTGAGTGGCCATGCTTTGTCTTAAAGATCAAAGCGGAGAAATGAAAATATTTTTAACATTCCGCAGATTGAGAATCGAACCCACAACCAAACGCGATTGCAGTTATACTGTCACATGCACCACGATGGCCTCTGTCAGCTGTAATATACGTAATGAATGTCAGAAAGAATACAATATTTAACCTTACCATGAATAAATGATTCTATCTTAAAGTAAATAAGATAGCGTGATTACATCATCACTTTATTGAAAAGAAATCTTTTTATATGTCAATATTATAAGCTAATTCATTCCACACATTTTCTCGTATATAAAAGGGTAAGCTGAGTTAATGTATTATTAAGGCAGTCTGCTGACTTTTTTAGCTTAACGGTTTTACCCGCATAGCAATGTAGTCAAAGAGAACCGAATGTCAAGACACTTGAAACCGAATTCGAGACAGTTCATGTTGAGTGTCAAGACACTTGAATCTGAATTCGAGACATTTCGTGTAAAGTAGCGTACCTCAACGCCACGTGTTGTCTTGTTCACCAGAGCGGAGAAATGAATATAATTTAATTTTGAACATTGCCCCAAGTAGGCATTAAAACCACAAACACTCGCGTTCACAGTCAAGCGCATTCCCACTGCGCCCCGATAGCCACTGATGCTAATTTGTACCTAAATAAGATTTCCTATACCGAAATGAACCGTGTACTAGTCTAGTATACTATATACTCAGCTCTCAACTTTCCAATAACAGAACGGCTGGTTTGGATACAATGCCGAGCTTTATCTAACAATCGTCTTTGTTACGCTATCAATTGTTATTCATATGTAAATACAATTACGGCGTCAACTGGATTTAATAATATAGCTATATATACGAGTGTATAGAGATGTCTGCAGTAAATTAGTAGCCTGTTACTGATATATCATTCGTCATATGTTGGCTTTGGTCCAGATACTCTAAATGTGATTAGCCTCATTTAATTAATATCATGATGGCCAAAATGTTTTGTTCGATAATATCATAACTACTACTTTCCTAACGTCTTAATAAAAAAGGCCACAAATAATATTTTGTAACAATAAAAGTGTTTTGTAACAATAAAATTTTGTAACAGTAGTGACTAGACACTAAGTTCTATTCGCTTTCTCTAAAACTGCTTTAGAAATGCTTTTCACTCACAATACTAAAGTATTATAAGCTTGTACAGCGGAATGTGTACACGGTTGCTATATGCAGCTTTGGAGCTTAACAATCGTATGGAATCGAGTACAGCAAAGTTTTGGTTTGTTCGCAGTTTCCACTTGTGAAGGTACTAAAGCGAAAAGTTAAGCCTATAATTATGTGTTTTTTATACTAAAAAGAAACACATTTAAAGTATTATCTTATCACCCATCATCATTCATGAAAATCCGGATACAAGTACAAATTTTCAAATGAAACAAACAGCAGGAGATCAAAGATCAAAAAAGCTTTGTAAAATTCTTGCCTTCAATCTGTAGATGAAGCTAACAAGTGATTTAATATTGATATTTCAAAGGCGAGACAACTTTAACATGTCATCGAAGAGGTTCTCTGGTTCTACTTACTAGTGTAAAAGTTGTGCCAATTATCTATATTCACATAGCTTAAATATTTAAAAATGTACTATATTGGCAACTAAATGTATAAAAATAATACTTATTAAAAAATAAATATTACAAAACGTGGCGTTCAGTTCTGCCTCAACACGCAATGTCTCCACTTCGCGCGCAAAGTGAAGACCAGAGTGTCTTCACTATCCTGCTATGCGGCTAAAAAACTATTTTTTTCATTAAAAGCGTATTTAAACTTGAGCAAAGCGGGACTCGAAGCCGCGCCTCTTAGAATCCGTCCAAGCGCTCTGACCACTAAGCCATGTAAATTCCGCTCAAAACTAAATTTTCAAATTTTATACACTTTTAGGATATTAAAATCATTTTTTAGAAGACATATGAAAATTTGAACGCAGCTTGATTGAAACCCGCATGAATGAAACCCGCACGCTGAGCTATGCTTTTAAAAACACATTTTACACATTTCCTAAAAAAGTTTTGGTAAGAAATTGTTAAATTATGTTTCGTACACGAAACTACAAACAATATGTCGGCTTAAGTTTTTTTTTTTAAATAAAAATGTAATTTACGAAAGAGCTTTCAAATGAGTAGTTCTTTAAATACACTAACAGTGAGTCTTACAGCCGATTATCAATGAAAACTGAAGAAATTTACATTTTAAGAAGATTCTTTTTATTTCCTTTTTGTCATTTCTTGATGTTTTAAGGATAATTTATTTAGAGGCCATCCTCGTGCAGTGGAATGGCGTCTGACTCTCAAGGCGATCGGTTGTGGGTTAGACTTTCGTTTGGGAAAATGAATATATTTTTGTTATTTTCATTTCTCTGCTCCAGAGTCTCGTGCCACTCTATCTATCTCTTTGGCTTTCTATGTGGGAAAAAGCGTCAAACTAAAAAAAAACAACATATATAAGTATCTCAATGAGGTAAACAAAAAGACAAATAGGTGGATGGTATCAAGAACACGACATGAGATACTGATAAGTTGCCATAAAAAATGATCCAAATTAAAGAAAGTTCCAAAGTTCCCAACACATCCAAAACAATGTATATTATTTTTGATTTTGAAAAACATATATTTAGAAAATGTTAAGCCATGCGTTTAACAGTAACAATCGGAGCGCTTGAACGGTTTTCAAGAGGCGCAGGTTCAAATCCCGCTGCGTTCAAATTTTTATACGTTTCCTAAATATATATTTTTCAAATTCCTAAGTGTGTGAATAACACTTTGAAAAAGTGCAAAATGTTTTTGATTCTATTTTATATAATTAAACTTTACTATTACTATTACAATTGAAGACCGCACACAATGATTGTGAATTCATATATAGCTCGAGGGAACACCTGATCGATCTATATAAATCTAAATTAAACAGACAAAGCATGGGGTTACACCTTGTAATTCGACACCCAATGTTCCTAAAACTGAGCCCAAAGTGCGGGAAACTTGACAATTGCTTGTATCGAATAGAAACGCTTGATACGCCATAATTGAAAAACAAGTCTTTCCAATTATAATTATACCGTACAGTAAAAAAATACGTTACTATATAACGTTATAATAATGTAAGATACGTTTATTTAAACATATAATTTTATACGGATTAAAAGTATATGCACACTTTTAGGGCCGTCGTGGCGCACTGGCCAGTGACTGTAAACTTGATTGAAGGTAGGTTCAATTCATACTTAGATAAATTATTATATTAAGTGCGGTGCGGCGTTGAGTTTCGCCACTCAATGTATCACTGTATCAATTTCGCCACGCACGTCACGTCTCGATTTTGGGTAGAAAGTGGAGAACGGAGTGTCTTGACACTAGGTTTTCTCTGACTATCCTGGTATATGGTAAAAAGCGTGAAGCTGTAAAATAACTAAATTACAGCCATAAAATATAAACAAAATTGTAGTTAAATGTTAAACAAATTATCAAGATTATATATCTGCAATTTCAAAATAAATATGACCTAACTTAAAAATGATATTATAAAGATTTAATTGCAATTCAATTCTTAGCAAAATCAGAAGTTCCAGAAATGCTCAGTTCCTTTCATTCTATATAATTGTCTACACTTACCTATTCGGTAGATCAGTCAGCGAAGCCTCTGTGAAAAGGCATCTCGTGACCAGGAAACGCTCCTCTTGAATCGCGAGTATCATCTCGCCGAGTGACAACGTTGTATTAACCTACAAAATGTATAATATTTAATCATAATCTGACTGTATCTGGACTATGTACGGGATAGTTGTGAGTTCGATCCCACTCGGAGGAATGATTATATTCAAATTATTATCTGGTGACAAGACAAAAGTGAAGTAGTGTGGAGTTACGCTATTCAACAAGCAATTTCTCGGATTCGGGCAGAAAGATTCTATGTCAGAGAGAACCTAGTCACCTCGCAACCTGCTTTGCGAAAAAAGCTTAAAGCTGCTTATAGAAAAATGTTACAATTCTTAATAAAAATACTCTAGTGCATATAGATCTATCTCTATAGTAATGCATAGCATAAGCCTAGATAGCCTTTTCTGCCTAAAACTGCCAAGTCAATTGTGTTTCTAAATACGTTTTCTATATATGTATGTTGCCTATATTTTGACGGATGTTTGAAATATATTACTATCCAAGAATCTAAGGTACGTAAAACATCAGAATTCTAGGCGACATTGCTTTGTTCGACCGCAATGCTCTAAAAATGCCTTCGTGCGAAACACGAAACCTGGTATAACAAAGCTAATATTATATATATTTATTTTAACCTTTACGCACCTCTCTTTTACAGTAGATTAAGAAGAGACTAAACTAGTGTAAAGCACTTTAGCATTTTTTAAAGTGTTATTCGCACACTTAGGAAATTGAAAAAAACATATTTAGATTTGAACGCAGCGAGATTTGGACCCGCACCTCTTGAAAATCATTCACGCAAATATAAGTTTATAAAAATTTCGACATAGCTGGATGTAGAATGCATGGCTTAGCGGTCAGAGCGCTTGAACGGTTTTCAAGAGGCGCGGGTTCAAATCCCGCTGCGTTCTATTTTTTATACGTTTTCCTAAATAAATGTTTTATTTAACCCTATAGGGTTATAATAGGGTATTCTATATATAGAATATTATTTATTTAACCTTCACCCTTTTTCTCGTATAGCAGGGTAGTCAGAGAGAAACTAGTGGCAAGGCACTCTGTTCTCGTTGAGGAGCTGAATGCCGCTCACCACTTGTTCACCAGAACGGAGAAATGAAAATAATTAAATTATGATCATTCCATCGAGTGGGAATCGAACCCACAAACCACCGTTTTATAGTCAGTCTGTTCTACTGCGCCACGATGTCCTCAAGAATATATGTTATGTTTAAAATTGTTTTTGCCCTTTCCGGTAAGGCAAAGCAAGACATTGAGCTCTGCCACTCAACACGCTATATATCGAAATAAAGCGAACAGCCGATAATTTTAACATTTGACTCTCATCCTGCTACTTATAGCAGCCAGTTAGGGCTATAGTGAAACCCAAAGTACTGAACACCAAATTTACTTCAAAATTGCATATACAGTCCCGACACCTTTACAATCATTGCCAATTATGATAACATGGCATATTATAAGTTGTTTTCTGCAATCTCACAACGAAGACGGTAAGTAGTTAGTATATTATTTTAATTATTGCATTTATTCACCTATCTTTTTCTGCAGAGTAATTTCAATATTAAAACCAATAGAGTACAAGAGGACTCTTCACCACTGCGCTGCGCCTTTATGGTTTAAAACTCGCAAATTAACTATTCTAATTTAATCGTTTATATCTATGTCATTTTACTAAACTTTGAGCCAGTTCCAACACTGGATCATACATACAGCCGTATGCAAATAATACCAAACTTTGTATCAACATAACTTACTGTTCTAATTAATGGGATATGTTTCTGTATCAACAGAATTTATGGTTACCTTTACCCGTAAATATTTATATAACTATGGAACAGGTAAGTAAGGCGCAGTGGGTCATACTGTAAATGCGATTGGTTTTGGGTTTGATTCCCACTCGAAGGGAATGATTGTGTTTTAAACTAGCGACCCGCTCGCGGACTAAACCATTTAATTTTTTCCCCTGACGGCGTTTTGTTATATCACATCACATTTATATGGATGTAACTTTTTTTTTTTTTAATGAAATGAAAATTAATGAAATGAATGTTGTTTCTAAGATTAGCTCCCACAAACGCCCAGTTTAACAAATAAAAAGAAAAGAGAATTAAAAATCATTGTTTTGGGTTCAATTACATTTATAAATGCGATGCGAAATAACAGCGATCAGTTACATTTTTATTATATGTATAGATGCAGATGTTTTAATTTCTCCGCTCTGGTATTTAACAGAAATTGCGGCCTTGAGTTCCGCCATTCAACACGTTAAGCTTAATAAAAACAGGTAAGTAACTTTTACATAGCGCAGTATCTGAAAAACAGTATTGATTTCAACTCGGTCCGCTACGACAAATCGCGGAATAGTATTCTGCCATAGAAAATACATTTTTTTTAATATAATAATTATAAATGTGTGGGATTTATAAACAGTACTTAAAACTGTGTGTTCATTAAAAGTATCGATTACATCAACACCTGTATATTATCATTCCCCTGAACAGCAATTGAACGCACGACATATCATTCACAGTAGAACTCTGCTTCACTGCACCACAAAGCCTCTGAGTAACACAAAGCTAATAAATATTACATTATATATTATACAATTTACATATATACATACCTCTATACAATTTCTTTGCAGCTTCCTTTATTCATAACTAAGCGTGAATGTGTCTAAGAAATAATGTTTGAGTTACTTTTCCCTAGAGAGCTAAGTAATATATCACTTTTTTTATCCACTTTGCGCCTTTTTACAATAGTATGTTCGATTGCGATGATAGGTACCTATCGTTCGGGGGCTACCCGTACTTTATTAATATTTAAATTTAAACTCGCAACCGGCTATATGAAGTAGGTCATCCGAAATTCACTGACACGGGTCCTTTTAAAACTTTAATGTATGCTATTATTTTATACTTTGTATTTGTTTTTGCTTCATTTATTTCAAGAAAATAATTCCTCTTTTTTATAGCTTCACGCTTATTTCCGCCTAGCAAGGCAGTCAGAGAGAACTTAGTGTCAAGATCCGTTCTCCACTTTCCACCCGAATCCGAGTTAATGGGCGGAAATCAAAGCCGCGCTTTGTCATGTCCCCAGAGGGGAGAAATGATAATAATTTTAATATATTTATTCCCCCGAGTGGGAATCGAGCCCATAACCATGGCGCTATTACACTGTGCCATGATGGTTTTCCTTATTGTCTTTGGTGAAGTACCAGAAGAACCAGAGATGAATGACTTAGATTTTTACATTCTATTAATTTTGAAGATATTCATTGTTCGGGAATAAAACCTAACAAAGAAACTAATGAACATTTTAATATGTTTAAAGTGTTATTCACACACTTAGAGTAAGAAATCGTATAAAAGTGTGAACGTAGCAGGATTCGAACCCGCGCCTATTGGAAACCGTTCGCACCTTAAAAAATAATTTAGCATTTATTGTAACAAGATTATCAAGACTGCTTTGAAATTTACTAAGATCTTGAGACTTAAATTAAATCTATCAACCAAGGAGTTTCGCAAGGCGGCGCTTCGTGCACATTCTACTAAAATATGTTGTCCCGATGTACAGGGTTCCAATCCCGTTACAATAAAAAAATTATGCGTTTTCTAAAAATGAACATCGCCAAATTAATACGTGACATAAAATACTTTGTCCCTCTTACAGAAAAAATATACGGATGGACTAGGATGAAATATGGTTTACTTAAATTTTATATAGATAAATGTAAACGAAAAAGTTAGTATTTCTTTTTATCTATACACATAATAAAAATGTAACTGATCGCTGTCTGGACATTTAAGATAATCGTAAACAAAAGTTATTTGGGCCATTGATTAATATAACGGAACTCAAAACAATGAATTTAATTTTCTTTTCTGTTTGTTTGTTTATCTGTTTGTATGTGCGTTTCTGCACGCTAATCTCAGAAATGACTTAACCGATTCAAACGCAATTGGTGCCTAAATAAAAAAGTTAGAACCATTTAAATTATAAATTTAAGCAAAGTTTCATTCGAATGAGAACGCGGGCGGGTGAAAATACGAAATAGTTTAATCGTGTAGTTTACGCAAACGCAGCCGCGAGCGGGATGCTAGTTATAGTAGTTACTTATAAATGTGTTTGACAATTCAAGGCAATGCGTATTTAACTCATCAAGTTATCTTAAAATGTAATAATATTATAAACAGTCTCATAAAGCGCGAACCTAATTCAAAAATATCGATCTTTAAGATCTCGAATTCATGTGCATACATGATTAAATTAAATTTATTAATACGTATTAATAGCTACTAAACTATAATAAAGTAGTAAAAATAGAATGTTTGTACGCGCACTTCTTCGGAACTACTGGACAGATTTAAATGAAACCTTTTTGTCGTATAGCTTTTAAGCTTAGGCAGGAATTAGGGTATAATTGTCTTTGAAGACTGGAATACTTGATGCGGAACCATAATAGCTGTATTATAAGATATAAGGAAATTGCGTCTTACAAAAGGTGTTCAACGTGATGAGTATTTTGGTGGGTTCATTAAATTCTAATTCAAAAAGCTACTAGTAAAATATAAACATCAGTTAAAGTTTTAGTTTAAACTTACTTAAATTAGGACTTGAGACGTTAACAAACCTACAAAATAGAACTAGTCAAGTGCAAAACGAGAAGCTGTCTAAATTTTTTATGAAGAGACAACTTCTAAGAGTAATTGCTGCGGTTCTTAAAGCCTGGCTTTAATGTTTTTAGAATGAAACGTCCTTTTGTAATTCAAAATTATAATCTACAATTCGTTGACGGAATTCATTACCTTTTGGTCAAGAACACCTCAGTGACACAGTTGGTAAGTGTCCGACCGTAAACGATGGTTGTAGGTCGGATTATGGGAAATGCTTATTTAATTTTATATGTTTTTTTTCCTCAGTTTAGTTAAAAAAACGCAGCGTTAAGCTTCGCCATTTGAAATTAGAAGGAAAATGGATATACTAAATATTTTAGGTGTCTAAAATATACTATACTGTTATAGGTTAGCAGTTTCAATGTAGCAGGATTGGAACCAGCGCTTTTTGGAAATCGTCCAAGTAGTCTAGCCAATAATATAATTAATAAATAACATTGGGTCTTGCCAAACGATTATTCGTAGACATAACATGTTTGGTTAACAGAAATCTTTTTTCAATCTGTTAAGTATTTGAATAAAGTTTTCTTAAATATTTTAATGTTTAGAGAGAATATAGTGTCAAGACACTCTGTTCTCCACATTCTGCTCGAAACTGAGGCATTGCGTGTTGAGCGGCGTAATTCAACGCTGCGCTTTGTTTCTTGTCACTAGAGCAGAAAAATGAAAATAATTTAAATCTAATATTTCCTCCGAGTGGGAATCGAAACCATAACGATCATGTTTACTATCAGACCCTGTCACACTGAGCCACAATGGTCTTGTGTTTCAACTAGACTTTGCCTTGTAAGTAATTTACAAGACATACATTTAAATAAATATATATTAAAGTGCATTATAATATTAAGCTTTGATAGCAGTTTATAAAATACGTATTGTATAATAAACAAAATTTAAACTAAAACAATTATTATTATTAGTTGAAATCACGTACTCGTATGTGGACGTAGCGGTGTTGTTCAACCGTGACTATTATAATAAATATCGGTATTACTCCAGCTGTGTTTGTTTAAACAGGAGCTAGCGTTTAAAATTTGCAAGATCTCTAAATACGTCTAAAATGTCCTTATATTGTAAAATTCATGCATATGTTGACAAGTATGGTAAAATACAATATATATATATATATATATTGTATTTATTTATATACTACCGACTCGCTCGTGGCTTGACCTGCGTATACTATATGACTAAGCTATTTCGTTTTTGCGCCCGCCCGCGTTCTCATTTAAGTCACAAACTTTGCTTAAATTTATAATTGAAATGATTGAAATCTATTTTGTTTATTAACCGATTGGAATGAAATAAACACAAAATGTTAAGGGAAGCTTATCACAATACAATTGATTGTAAATTGCACTTAAATCAGTTAAGCCGTTTCTGAGATTAGCGTGCACAAACAAACAGATAAAGAGACAAAGAGAAAATAAATATAAAAACCATTGTTTTGGCTCCTATGAAATTAATAAATGCCCCTAATTATATTGTTTTTCATGTACCTTTCATATACAGACAGCGATCAGAGACAACTGTCTGAGACAGCAATCAGAGACAAATGTTTAAAATGAAACTACATTTTAAACATTTTATTACTGTACTTAATAATTATTTACGACTCATTACAGGATATAAATTACAAAATTTTTAAATTACTTTTATATACATATATATATATATATATATTTAATTGTAATATACAATCTATATGCTAATTTTAATAAAAATAAAAAATGAGGTTGCATTCATTATACTTTGAGATTGATATGCGTATTATTAGATCATTATTTCCAAGTATGGTTCGCGGATTTTCAGTCTAAAAGATAAGACGGGTTATGAGGGAATCTCCGAGGGTATATATCAATATTAATATTGAATCTACTCAACAGTTCGTTATCATCAATTTTTCCCTTAAAATATGCATTGTAAAAATTTCATATCGATAAGCGATCTACGGGCTGCAAGTGTTTTCAATTTAAAGCGTTTCAATTCGTCTCCGTACTTTGCAATACAGTTTTTAAAAATCTTAACTTTACTTATGAATGTGGCTATCATATACAAAAAACAAATTATCCAACTGGTACTTCCAGAAATTAGCGAAATCAAACAAAAAAACTATAAAACTACTGTTACCATTCGTATTAATATTTTTTTGCAGCTTTTTCCCATAATAGCAAGGTAGTCAGGGAGAACCTAGTGTCGACACACCACTTTCTCTACTTTTCACTTGACGCGACATAGCGTGTTTCGTGCCAGAACTCATTGACGTGATTTGTCTATGCTAAATATAATTATCAGTGGAAATCAAAGCCACAATCAATAGCGGAATCAGTCAGACGCTGT
The DNA here is from genome assembly GCA_038994665.1 of Podotricha telesiphe. Lineage (NCBI taxonomy): Eukaryota > Metazoa > Arthropoda > Insecta > Lepidoptera > Nymphalidae > Podotricha > Podotricha telesiphe. Next base: position 155,018 of record JAOYRR010000225.1, on the reverse strand, counting down.
CCTACATCACCACGATGGCCTCGATGGATTTGGGTCCGAAATCTATTAAAATAAAACTCTTGCTATACTGATACAGCAGACGAAGCATAGTCAAATATAATCGGCGAAGGAAGCTGAGATTTAACAAGTTACTTGGAGTATTATGGAAAGTACTAAAACAGGTTTTCGGAAATTCCTGCAGAATGTATGTAACGTATTAGCATCCAAAGAAGTATTGAAGCGTTATAAAGTCCACGCAAACAACGCAAACAAATAACTCGTCTAGACTAATACAGTAAGGGTAAAGAGTTTATTTTTTTGTTTGAACGCGATACTCTCTGGGAGTACCAGTTATAAAAAGTATGTATTTGTATAATATAGCCATATTTATAAGGAAGGTTAAAGTTCTTTAAAACTTAATTACTAGATTGTCATATAAAAATATTAATAACATAAGCAAAAACCCTCCACGTGGTGAAGACGAACGAACGAAGAACAGATGGTAAATAGAAATGATATGGCACGGGTCATATTGAAATTACGTGTGATAACTTGTGTTTAATAAATATTTAATAACTGTGCGCAAAAATTATAATTGGCGGAACCCAACGCCGCACTTTGTGAAACGAAACCTGGTATTTTTTCCAAATGGAAATTCATCTCGCAATCATCTTATTTCCCAAATTTGCCTCATCAGAAACATATATTGTAATCGTTCCAAGAAATTCTCTACGAAAATAATATCTTTATCAATACATTCATTCGTGAAATACTTCCAATTATTTTGTTAACATTTTTTTTTTTTTTTTTTTTAAAGTGTTATTCCCACACTTAGGAAATTGAAAAAGACATATTTAGAAAACGTATAAAAATTTTGAACGCAGCAGGATTTGAACCCGCGCCTCTTGAAAACCGTTCAAGCGCTCTGACCGCTAAGCCATGCGTCAGCGGTCAGAGCGCTTGAACGGTTTTCAATATGTCTTTTTCAAATATGTCTTTTTCATACTTCCAATTACGTAGTTAATTAACTCATGTATTGTTATATAACGCTGAAATTTCATACGACGATTTTTAAATCCCTATGTTTTACGTAGAGATAAGGTATTGAAGTGTTGGTGATAAAATCTTATTGTTAATACCAATATTTTGTCCTCATACTAGTAATAAGAATATAGGCATGTGTTCGAACGTTGTTGCTCATCGATACACTATCTAATTGCACACACGGAGGTTGTGGGTTCAACTCCCACTATGGGGAATATTCGGCTTCAGGCTATCTTGCATTGTAGGGTAGTCAGATTTTAATTTCTCCGCTCTGGTTAGACATAGGGCGGCGTTAAGTAAGACGGAAACCACGATGTTAGTGACATTTCTACAAAGTTTCTGTCTACAAAGTTTTGGAAAATTATTCGATTTATGCTAATTACATAATCTTTCATTTATATTGTAACTAAGTCATGGGAATTAATAATGATAGGAATTCAATAACGAATTAATAGACAAAAATTTTAATAAACGATATTTATCACCCAATCATGAGAACCAACGTATCTCTGTATGCTCTAGGATTTTAAGACGTCTGTATGTTTGGTCTCATCGAATAATTTGGACTGCCCGGCCTTGAATTGAGTCGAGTGGTTGGTGAAAGTTGATACTGTGGGGCGCCTGCCCATAGATGAGAACAGAACTCCACGTGGGGACCTAAGCATTATAAAGAGTAAAGAGTCTATGTCCGGATGTGAAGCACTGGTTCGTCCTGTTCAGTACACTGAGTGATTTGGATTTGCTCTCCAAATTACCCCGAAACGGGTCCTCATCCGAAACATTGACTCCCAGAATTTCAGTATTCATTTAATTATAAGGTGAAATGCCTCGGAATTTGGACACAAACTTGTATCTTCGAGGGATTAAATTGGACAAGGTTACATTTACTCCATTCGGAGACCTGTTCCAAGGTGGATTCAATTTCAGACACAAGTTGTATCTGCTCTTCCACCACAGTGCGCTCTCGTTATGACCCGGCCAGTATAAAAGGCATCGCCCATGCTGTCATCCGCATGGCAATGAATGTTGCTGGAATGTAACAAATCATTGATATGTAAAATGAACAATGTGGGAGATAGCAATTAACCTTGAGGTTGTAGCGAGCTGTTAGGAAGTGGCGGTCCTACGAATCTGCGTAATAACGGCGAAAACCGCTTACGAGCGCTCTCATGATGGTCAAACCGGTGCACACCTCTGGACACCCTTAGCAGCGCTTAGTTGCGCCCAAAGCATTACGTTGCCTTGTGGTGGCCCCTTTAGTGGGAGGCGATTCACCGTCCGCCAACCCTTCAATTTGAGACTGCTAAACAGGCGTCCGCTACAATAGCCGAGTACTCAGTCCATCCAAACTACATTCCATAGTTCCCGCTTAGTGTTTCATACACGTCATTGTTGACCATCTCTAGGCAAATACCTGTGGTTATTCAGAGGTGGAACCTGGCTGATGCATTATATTAAACCTCATCAATCATTGCTATCTCTAAGGGGCTACTACATGTTGGACCTGTGTCTCGACGCAAGCTTTTCAAAGAATCAGGTTGCTTTGAGCTTGAGAACTTTTTCAAGAGATACATATTAATAAAATAGTGTAATGCGACGCGTCAGATAGGCAAAAAAATCAATTCTTCAAAAAAAGATTCACTTAAATAAAAAACAAGTGTCGTCTAAAACATCTATTAACATCACATGTTATAGACATATACGTGTAACTCACACAAAACCTCAAAATCAGCAATTCATATCTAATACAGTCTGTGTAAATTCATATAGCGGTCATTAATTTACACACGTACAGAAATACAAACAGAACTACAGCACCAACACAATACATGTAGATACCTATTCTGTGAACAATGTCAGTAGAACGAGAAAAGCCCATATGATAATAAATACGTAAACTAACCTATCACCTCAAATTACATTTGAATATTATTGAAGCCATCGTGACGCAGATGGACAACGTCTGCCTGTAAACGAGATTGGTCGTGAGTTTGATTCCCACTCGATAGAATGATACTATTTAAAAAAAAAATTCTCACAACGATAAACGCCGCACGCGTTGAACTCCGCCATCGCAAAGTGGACAACGGAGTGTCTTGACACTAAGTTCTTCCCCACTCTCACCAGCCTTCACGAAACCAGCAGCTCTCTGCTTTTCATAATTGATCTCATTACTTATTTACAAATGGAAATAGGCATAAAACCTTGTTTTTGAATAAACTTTGATATGTGCCACCAAGAAAGGCGGCGATTTCTGCATGTAAATTGAATGCACATACAAACAAACCATAAACAGCAAAATACGTTCCCACCTCTACAATTCACCTCTGGAGTAAAGTCTAAGTACCATGATAAAAGCGATTTCCTGAGGTGTCAGCTTGATGATTCTATATATTTTCTTGTGAATATGTCTATGAAAAGAATTAAAAAGTGACCTAACTCTAAACTGTCGGAGGCAGACAAACCAATGGTTGGGACGATGACCTGAAACAGTCCGGTCCAGAATGGATTAGAATAGCTAAAGATGGAGGAATAGGCGGATTCCTAGAGGAGCGTTGCATGACCGAACTGCGGGACAAAAGCGGATGTAAGAATTTTGAAAAATCACAAATTAAGCCTTATTTTTAAGTTTGAGGCCGTGTGACGCAATGGGACAGCAACTGACTGTACACGATTGGTTGTAGATTCGATTCATTTGGGCATGATTTATATTTAAATGTCTCATTCTGCCAGCTCTTTGGTACCCAAGACAAAGCAGTGAAGGTCATTACCAAGGTTCCTTCAATTCAATTCTGGAAATTATGAAACTAAAACTTTGTAACTAAGCTTGATTTTTTATGTTAAAAACTGTCTTCAATAGCCTGTTTTAATTTCTGCAGCGATATCTCTGCCAATACCGTTTTCTTTAAAATGTAGAACACTTCGCTCTCTATACCATTTGTCATTATTTGGACATTATTTTGCTAAAGTTAAAAACTATTTCAAAAATCTTCGTTACTTCGTGACGATGCCATCAGAACCCTTTAAAAGCTTTTCGAACGAAATATTTTACAAGTACGACTTTATAATATAAAAATGTTAACGCCAAGTGAATGGTAAGAATATTTCTCTACAACATGTTTATTATTTATTACTGAATAATATCATTTAAACATAGTTAAACAGGTAGTTGAAAAGTTACAAGTAAGATCATAATCTTGTCAACGAATCATCGGTACCTCTTAAATTTCTAACTAAAACTTCACTTTTAAATTAAATGAAAAATAATAAAAATATAAGTATATTTTTGCTCTCAACGGAAGGCAGTTCTACTTGAAAAATACTGCAAAATCTCAACAGTTCTTATAAAATATAATTTACGTTTTCATAGTTTATAACAATCATCAATTGGAAATGAAGCACCTCAACAGCAGTTAACTCCATACAAACATTTTTATTGTATTATTAGGTAAAATAATAATCATTTATTTTTAGTCTTGAGCTTAAATGACCAAGTGGCAGATCGAAATCATCCGATCTGAAGCTCAATGAACTCTGTAAATCTTTTTATTCTATACAATAATAAAATAGTCAAAAAGTACATACATCTCCCTCGGAGAAAAGCAAAAAAAGATTTATTTTCCACTGAAATCTAAATATGGATATAAATAATAAATATTGAAATACACAAAGTTATTTATTAAATTGTATAAACACCTGTTTTGCGATTTGGTACGGTTTGATCAAATCGAGCTTATTCAAAATTTATATTCACTTGGGAAATAATTTACGAAAATTAGACTCGTTGGAGCTTAACTCCATTACTAATTTTAACGAGCCTGTGTTTGAAATTAAAATTATTCAGTTCAAATTGTGTTTTAACGTATTTACATGGTAGGTACAGATGGCTGAAAATGTGTAGATGATGAATGTGCAGATGGTATAGTAAGTATGAAGAAGAACGTGCTCAGGTGCTTTGGGCACATCGGGAGAATGAGTGATGAAAGAATGATTAAAAGATATTTGGAGCAAAAGTGAGCGGTAAGAGAGAAAGGGGGAGACCTCAGATGACATTCGAGAAGAGGAAGGTCACATTAAAAACATAACCCCCAGAGGGCGTGTATGAAGAGGTTGATGAATGTGGATGAGGCTAAAGGCTTATGCAGGGACCGTGCTGCTTGGCGCTCCGCAAGCAGCACGGCTTGGCGCTCCGCTCTTTCTGACTACCCCTTGTCTTTATAAATATACTTGGGATAACATGTGAAGTTTATAGCAGTTGTAGCTTCCAAATAGATATAATATGTTTATCTGTTTCACAGCAGAGTATGCCAAAGGAATCTAGTTTTGACACATTTCGTTCGCGACTTTTTACCCGAATTCAAGTCATTGTGTAAAATGGCGGAACTCCACGCCGCGCTTTGTCGTGCCACAGCGAAGAAATGAGAGTAATTTAAATATGATCACTGGATCAGCTTGAACCTACAACACAGTTTACAGTCAGATGCTACACCACTGCGTCACGATGGCCCCAAAAGTGGCCCCAAATTTATTATGAATGATATACATGAGATTTTTGGAGTCAGTGGGCTATAAGAGCCCTTTCTTAGGAAATTTGATGGTGTGTGGTAAAAAACTATGTGGTGCTTTTCCTCGCAAAATTTAAAATATTTAATAAATGCAGCGATTCCCGTGTATGACAAAAAAATTACTAAACCGACATTTTAGTAACATTACTAGAATCTCTTTAAGAACACAGAAAAATTAAGTCCTGTCAATGTCTGTGAGAAAACTAGTATAATAAACTAATTGTGTATAAAAAAAGTCAACCAAGTGTTTGTAAATATTCAAATGAAATAAGTAAATACATTAAAATTAGAACCAATTTTTTAAAATCAACCTTTTTCGAATTATTCTCAGGAACCTCTCTTATTTGATATCCATATAGTAAGAGTGCATTAAAATATCTAGTCAGCATCTTCGAGTGTCCGCCATATCGAGTTTGAATGACATCACATAGCTAACCATATATTGTCATCCAAACTAAACGTGTAATTTTAGTTTTATCGGTTAAGGATATGTGCTTCAAAATTGATTTGCCACCCGAACAAAGATACATACATTGTAAATTAATAAAACACTTGAAATAATATAAAGTTTTAACAAAAAATTACACCGAGAAGTAAATATCGCCTATTTTTCAAACCTGAGAGTAAGAATTTTCGTTTTAATTTTTTATGGGACTAACTATGGATTATACCCTATGTATTAAAAAAATAACTATCAAAATTGGTCTATTCTTTTTCAGAACCTTCTTCCTTTCTTTCGTCAGTTAAAAAGCATTCCCATATGTGATTTGAACTTGTAACCACCACTAAGCTACTATATGAATTACCGTACTATAGCGTCGTTGAACTTTTATATGAGAGTTTATTCTTTGAATAACAAGAACAAAGCTTTGGGAAGCACACTCGATCTTCATTAACGTGTTGAAAACTTGGCAGATTGAAGATCTTTGCCAAGTTATCTTGTCACTTGAAACCATACGCTGGTTTCACGTATTTTTAAACAAAATCGAAATTTCCTAAATTAGAAATTACTGTTAGCATATAAAAATACACTCAGCTCAATTTGAAGGCAAATTATAAACTTTATAACTCAATTGAAGAACTAAGAGATGTGTCAATGTAATTGAATTAAAAAGCAAATATATCATGTTCTTAAAAAGGTATGAAACTTTGATCGCAGCAGGATTCAAACCCGCGCGTCTTGGAAACCGTCACTGGTGTCGAGACACTCTGTTCTCCACCTTCCGCCGAAATCAAGACATTGCGTGTCGAGTGACGCAACACAACGCCGCGCTATGTCTTAGTACAAAGCGCGAAAAATCGCGATCTTTTCTTAAAGCATATCTTATTTCTTGATATTTATTTAAAATACTGAAACTTATTTGCTATTTCAACGTTACATTATAATGGTTTAAAACAGTTTGTAGTTCGCAATAAAAAATCACTGCGAAAGATAATATTACTTTTGATGGATTATGCGAGGTTGTTTTAATATATAATATTTTAAAATGTCTAAAGTTCTGCTTTTATAGTCGACTTGTTTTAATATTTTTCTTAGAAACATTTTTAAAATACACTTTATACGGTGTATTCTGAATTATAGAGAAATGGGACAATATTTTTGTAATAGCTACCCACGACTTTTGCATATAAATGTAGCAAGATTCTTAATGAGAACCGTTCTCCACTTTCCGTCTAATTTTGATACATTGCGTAACTCAACGCCGCGTTCTGTGTCACCAGATCGAATAAATGTAATAATTCAAATACAAATTCTGCAAGTGGCAATCGAACCCGCAACCATCGGGTTTATAAGTAATCAGACACTAATTTATTTGCAATTTATAATTGTTTTGATATAAATCATCTTGTATCGATAGATAGCATCTGAGTGAAAGGCTCATGACATGCTCCATATGACGCACACTATCAACCTAAAATTTGTATATTTTGGAAGAAAATATTAACACCTGAAATATTAAGTTCAGATATTTTTTTTAATAAATTGTAGACAAAAATGGAAATTAACCTTTTTAACCGATTTATGTTCATTTAATTTTCTTACCAAAATTTTCTTTAAAAAATAAATTAAGTTTTCACTGTGAAGTAAACAGTTACTCAATTTACTTTTGAAAATCCAATAAAATTACATTATTATAATTCAACTCCTCTCCTATTATAACAACATTTTTAGAGTTTAAGTCATTTCTATCTTTTACATAAAATGAGATAATGTCGACGTGAAGTAAATTTTCTCAAAATTCGAATTTTACGACAAACCTTGATATTTTTTATGAATGCGTATAAGAAATTTGGCTTGCAACTAGACTCGAAGCCGCGCTTCTCGAGAGCAAATCCAAGCGCTCTGACTAAGCCATGCGTTAAACTTCCACGACTAAAGTCGATATTCTTATACTACACTTATTACAACCTATTTTCAGTGCTTTAGCATCTCTGTGAGAGGATTCTGCCTATGAGTAAAAGGATTGTGCTCGTAGAAATAATCTTTGCGTAGCAGAAATTTGTAAAAATCTCTGCTCACGTACAATGTTTTGATATCCTAAATGTATGAAAGGACTAAAATCATTAAAAAATATCACCTACATCCATAATATCTTCAACTAAATGATAAACTGCCATTTAATGTGATTTGTAGATATATCTATACATCTCTATACTTTTTACAGTTTCAATCTTTTCCCCGCATAGCAGTTATATAGTTATAAAATATATATTCGTGCTAGTTAAACCGACATGAAGCCTAAACAATGCGTAACAAAATTAACAATTAATTTTACCGTCATAACACAATTCTTGTTTATTTTCAGTAAATAGAGCTCATAAATTGGTTGAAAATGTTTATTTTGAGGGCAATCATATCTTTATATAGCACAAAATCGCCTCCGGTGTCTGTGCAGTGTATCTTTCACACTACACAATTGGTTTTATGCGGGTTTCATTAATACGAGTGATTTGTGAGATAAATTTATGAATATAATTAATGTGTATTGTATAAAGCATAGTAAAGAAGCTTCACCTTTTTCCTGCATAGCAGGAATACAAAACACTTCGCTCTCCACTTTCGGTCCGAAATCCAGGCGTTGAGTGAGATTAATTATTATATAATTAATGAAGCCATAGTTGCGCAGTGGGCAGCATCTAAGTGTAATCGCGATTGGTCGTAAGTTTTATTCTCACTCGGTGGAATGATCGTAATTTAATTATTTTCATTTCTGTGCTCTGCGGCTTTGAGTCCCACCCCCATCAACACCCAATATCTAGAATTCGAGCGGAAAATTGAGCACCGAGTACCTTGTCAATAGGTTATCTTTGATCCAAGCGCTCGGAGGGACCTCGACTTGGACCTCACTTTGCGCTGGTTCAATAAAAAAATTTATACATTTTCTAAAATGTTTGTCAATTTCCGAAGTATTTGGTTGGGATTGGCAATAAATCATTACTAAACATTGAACGCTTATCCATTTACCCAAAGAAACATGTATTCAATTTGATGCTCTATAATTATATATGTATATAAAGCTTGCAGTACTGAGTGACTGACTAGCAGACAACGCACAGATGAAATTACTGGATGTAAGATGATGATATTTGGCATGTATCTTGAAGAGTGTAGGGAAGCACAAAGAGCGGATTTCCCGAAATTCCTACTATTCCTCAAAGTGGGAACCGAACTCACAAGCAACCACGCTTACAGTCAGTTGCTGTCCCACTGCGCCACGATAAAATAATAATAAAAAGTCATAAAGACTTCATATAAAGCAACAAATTTTCTTAAAGCCAACAAATTTCCACTTCTATCTTGTGTAATGTTAAAATCCTTGTTTTCTTGTTCTAGTAGGAATTTCATGCAATATGTCAGCTTTCCACCCTTATTACTTTTCGCTGTGCGTTGTCTGTCACTATGTAACGGAAGAATTTCTATATATATATATATACATCTGTATTGATTGAATTATCATCGAAACTAAATACCTATGAATTCTAACTGATGTCTATTGATCTAGAGTCCATCGTGGCATAGTGGAATAGCGTCTGACTGCAATCGTGATTGCTTGTGAGCTCTTTTCTTTCTCTGAGGAATGCATAGCATTCAAAATTATTTTCGTTTTTTCGCTCTGAAGAACAAAGAAATGCGCAGCGTTGAGTTCTTCCACTCAACACACTATGATATGTTTCGAATTCAAGCGGAAAGTGGCAAACGAAGTATCTTGTATACTTTCTGACAAACGTGCTATACAGGAAAAAGCGTGAAGCTAAAAAAAGAAGGCTATTGATATTTACTTCCAGTGTATCGAATATGAAATATCGTTACAAAAAGACATATTTAGAATACGTTTAAAAATTTGAACGCAGCGGGATTTGAACCCGCGCCTCTTGAAAACCGTCCAAGCGCTCTGACCGCTAAGCCATGTGTCCCACCTCCAGCTACGTTGAAATTCTTATACGCTTATTACAACTTATATTTGTTGTTAGCATCTCTGTAGAGAGATTTTTCTAAATATCTCTTTTTGCAATTTCCTACGTGTAGGAATAACACTTTAAAAAATGTTAACAAAATATATATTTAATAAATAGCATTCTCTCTTGCCAGACGATTGTTCGTAGAATAATCTTTGGGTAGCAGAAACGTACAAATATTTGAAGAAAACAAATTTGTAAAAAAATTTTTTAATTTCCTAAGTGTGTTAATTTCACTTTATAAAAGTTAAAAATATATACTAGATTACTTCATAATTACCTCTGCATCCAAAAATATTGAAGAATCAAAAGTCTGTGAGAGTTGTGTCATGATTGAGCAGTTCTGGATAAGAAGTGCTGCATGCGGCACGAAGCACAGCACTACCATTTGAAGAAGAAATATTCTCCGACCTCGCCTGTAAAAAATCACACATTACTTTTTAAACTAAAAACTACTTTCCTCTTTCTCGCGCGAGCGAGGAGAAATGGGTTCAAATGAAATAAAACCGATTTTATTGGCATAAATTGTTGGTATTACCATCATCATCAGTATATCATATTTTACGAGTATATGTAAAATGGTACTCCTTGGCATTCCATGAATTCACCATGATGCACCCTGCCCATTGCCTTCCATGGAGAGAAGGTCAGAGCAGTGCCTCGCAAACTTAGTGTAGGGCCTCCCCTTTAAAAATGGAATTGCAGAACTTTACTCAGTAGAAGCCAGCATCAATATATTGGCTTTCACTGTCCCAGCTCCTCTATTTATGTAAAATAAATAGAAAAAGTCTAAGTTGTCTGTCTACTAGACAGGCCGAGATTCTTTACTAGATTTCTTCTATACAAAAAGAATGCATGAAAATCATTATAAAAACCTCCTTTTTAACCTATACCAAAAAAGTTATACTAGCCAAATTTTACTCGAATGTTGCAACTCTAATCCTGTTACTACACAAATATAAAAATAGCGTTCGTATTGTTCGAAGAGTGTTCAAAATATTGTATCATATGTAAGCAATTTTTGTTTTGTTTGTGGATTTTAGATTTGAATGTATTTTTTTATTCACATACATATATTTTGAAGTCATCGTGGCGCAGCATGACAGCGTCTGACTGTACACGCGGTGGTTGTGGGTTAGATTCCCGCTCTCCCACTTCAATTGATTATATTTAAATTATTTTCATTGCTCCGCTCATCTAGTGACAAGACAAACGACAAACTGCGGCGTTGAGTTTCGCCACTCGTCACAAATTTTTTTAGATGTCGGGCGAATGGAATCTTAAAATTAAGGGTGTCTCTGTCTACATAAAATGCGCAAAGAAGCGTGAAGTAAAAAAAAAACATATTTTCCTCCTTCTATACGAATTATTTTTTTCAACCCTTGTAAGTATCATATAATTTTGAGGAAATAACTAATTGACCACCAATGTGGTACAATAGAAGGTGTGATTTACTTTACACGATTTCACTCCAATTCAAGTGATGTTTTAAAAATAAAAACTATTTCGCTTAATCAAAATGTCATCTCCGCAAATTCTCTAAAATAACAGAAACATGTGTCACTAAAGTCTATATAGTACCTACAAAATAAACAAATTAACAAAATAAAATAAACGCGAAACGATCTATATATGTAGATTTATTGTTATGCTAGTTTAATAGGAGTTTTAGTGAGTAGATGTACAATGCAGGTACGTTTTAATAGTCACATAAATTTTTGTTAACATGCCCATAGCTTTATATCGATTAGGTAAAATATAGCTTAGTAAGGTAAAATATAGCTTAGCTAGCTCTGAGTTTTACATAGCAATGCCTAAAGTTTGCTGGAAAGCAGTTATTGGATGTTTCCTTGGACGCAAAAGGTCCGTAAAGAAACCTTGCTACAGCATGGAAACATGCCCCGAATAATGATGGAAACCGCAAAACCGAAAGCGCAAAATACAGTACCTAGACTATGTTTTGAGGCATTACAATTACAGTCTGTTTCAGTTATTATTATGGGTAAAGTAGACGGCATAAAAGCGCGCTGCACGAAGCAAGAAGTCGTGCTTGAGTAACATCAGGGAGTGGATCGGTATCAGATCCGTAAAAAAACAATTATTCCGTCTAGCACTGGACAGATCAGAGTTAAGGAAATTAAAGGCCAACCTTCAGGATTGAAGAGAAGAAGAAGAAGTTATCCATGCTAGTATAATAAATGTGAAAGTAGTTCTGTCTGTCTGACACGGCTAAACCGCTGAACCGATTGTGCTGAAATATTATATAGAGATATTTAAGGGTTTTGGTATCAGCATAGGGTACCTATTTCCAGGAATTTCATTGTAACTGGCTCAAAATACGAAATAGCTATAGTTCACGCGGGTGAATCCGCGAGCGGGTCGCTAGTTAATACATTAAAAAAAGCCTTTCGACTCACTTTGCGAAAATATATACGGAGGGGTACGAAATTTGGCATTGTTTAAGTTTATGTCCACAAGGACTACAAAAAGCCAATAATTTTTATGAAAGTTCATTTGAAATATATTAATTATTAATTAAAAACATATATATTTTATCGGTACACCAGGAAATGCCGTTGGAATATCACGCAACTTAACGCTACGCATTCCTGTGCACAAAATAAAATTCTTTGAACAGTCTTTTATAGTTCAATCGTCTATCGTAGTGAATATTCGTTTGGCAAAATCATTTAGAAAAGCTGTCAAATATCACCTACTTAAAAAGAAGAAAACATATCACATCTATAGTTTCATATTTCTATTTTTAAATCTACATTTTAATTATGTTTAGTTTTTATTTTTCCACTACGTAACCGTATATCATTTTAACAGCTTCTTTTTTGCATAAAGGTTGTCTTAAAGAGATGGCTACTAAGCCATAAGACCGCCTTTTTTACATTCCTTTTTTTTAACGTGTTTTTTACCTATTGTTTTTGTCAATTTAATGTGATGTGCAAATAATCAAGTAAGTAGCAAAATGCAAGTAATACAATTAATGTTACACACACTAGCATACATTCACGCGCATCAATATGAATTTAATATTTTTTATTACTTTTGAACCTGCTGTTCGCGATAAATGCAATAAAAAATGTATTTTTACTTACATAGACGCCGGATTTATGTGAAAGCAACCAACTTTGACAGCAACAATCGGCGGGCCATTCCTCTCTGACGGCGTTGTACAGTGCGACCAGTTGTCAACTTTCAGTGTGTGCGACGTCATTCTGCTGTTAAAAACAATAAATAAAATTTACATTCTCGCACATGTTTATCCGACTACAACAAATCAAAAGGAAGTTACTACTTGAATAGTATGTATATATATATATATATATATATTATATAAACTATTGGAATCGACAAACGATACTCGCATTTTTAGCATTCATATATGGTCCGTAAGTACGTCCTTCCTAAAAAAATCTTTTTTATATATATAAAAAAAATCTCGTGTTATTAAATGGGAGACTAACTAACGAACTCAACACAGCCGAAACTACTCGACTTGAAATTTGGCATGTAAGTTCCTTATGTAATTGTAGGGGAGAAAAGACTATTTTAGCAGTTTCAAAATGTTATACATTTACAGTATGAAAAACATTTTTAGAAAACGTAAATATATTTTAGCACTAAAAGACGATTTCTCGAAATTCCTACGGGAGCAGGACAACACGGGACTTTGCATTTTATAGTCCACACAAACGAAATTGCAGGTGACAATTCGTAAATGTACAATATAACAAATATATACAGTAGCACCACAATGGCATGAAATATATTCTATTAAACAATGTATTCTCAAAAACATATTTTTAGAAAACATATAAAAGTTTGAACGCAGCAGGATTCGAACCGCCTTTTGGAAACCGTTCAAGTGCTCTGACCGCTAAGCCATGCGTTCTACATCTAGCTGCGTCCAAATTCTTATACGCTTATTACAACTTATTTTTGTTGTTAACAATTATTTCTTAAGTATGTGATTAAGACTTGAAATAAGTTAAAAATCCGTCACGAGCACTTGCGAATCGTCAATTGACATAAAACTGTCAGTATTGTCAGTCCTGCAAGAAGTTACAACCGATTCGAAAGGCAATTCTGTTGTAAAGAGCCAGCGAGAAAATTAGTAACTTAGCTGCTATTTTAATTGAAACAAAGTCTATGTATGCCTTTACCAAAACTAATTGACAGTAAAACATCTAAAACATTGTTAGCTCAATTAATTGACAAGAAAAGGCAATTACGATACTGAAAATCTTTTTATGTGAGACTCGGATCATGAATTTTTAGCACAAAAAGGACTGTGACTATGAGGACGTGCCTCTCGGTTTCTTAACTTGATAAAACAAAAAAAACATATAGATAAGCTTATAACTAAAACTAACCAACCAACTATAAGTTAAACAGGACTATATAATTCGAATTTAAATAAAGCATTTTCTATTGAGATCTGATATATAACATTTACAAAAATACGCGGCGGCCTTACCCCGCCCCGAAACAATACGCAGATGAGCAGAAAATAAATAACATAGTGTAATAACATGCGTAAAGCTTAAAAATGGCCCCAAAACAAACAAATACTGTTTCATTAGTAAAATAGAAGTCAATCCTTGCCTAAGACAAAGCGCGACGTGAGCTCCGCCTGAGTGTACACGCTTTATCTCGATTTCATACGGAAAGTGGAGAACGGAGTGTGAACTAGGTTTTCACCGACTACTCAGCGATGCGGGAAAAAGCGTAAAGCTGCACCTTTCCAAAATACAGAAGTATAAGTACTAAAGTCAATTATTTTATAGAATTTCATGTGATTGCCAAACAGTTACCGTAATTGAAGTAATAAAAGATAGATATAAAATCGAAGATTCCCAGATGACCTAGTCGGGAAATGCACTTTAAACCCTATAAAAATAAGATACATTGGACTAACAAACAACAATAGTTGATTGAATTCTGTATACCTACTTTATACTACTCTTTTTACGTGATTTCGTCTCTTTGATCTTATCAATTGAGTCTGTACTAAAAATTAAATAGATATTCTAACATATAAGTAAATATAGGTACTTTGTATTAATAACTACATATATAAATTAAGCCTGTTAGGTAAGCATTGCTATAGTAAAAAATATATAATCTGTTATCGGTTGCATATGTATTTGTTTCTTTTACTGTTATTAACCTTAAACCCTATCTATAAAATCATAATATATACTTTAATACAAACAAAGACAATATATTGTATCGTATCGTAAAATATCGATGAAACACTACGATATATTTATTATATTGAAAAAATATCGATATTCTTCAATGAACATCCCTATATCAATACATAGTTATGATTCTATAGAATATTTAATATTTCCTTTACGTTTAACCGTTATGGCATACAAATATGGAGTAGCATTGTTAGCGGAAATAGAATGAAAAAGGGCAAAATGATCACAAGAAAAGCAAACTCGTTCCATTATTTCGCTTACTAAAGTGATCGACCAATGAGTTTATAATACTTATTTGTATTTATTATACTTGAGTATTTATTTCTATTACACTTGAGGACCTGTGGACGAGTAAAATACGCGTTGCCCTAGCAACCTGTATATCACTTCATGCAAAAGTGTATGTAAAACATATCGTAATGTGTGTAATATTTATTTTATTAATTTAATGTGTTTCTAATGTATTATTATAATGAATATTGGCTTTCTGCACTCATTCTCCATATAAAATTTTAATTAAGTATGCCAAATTTATATTCTCTATATCGACGAATCTAAGGCATTTTAATAATTATATAAAAAATCATAACCTATATTACATTTAATTACTTTTAAAAACAAGACTTAGATAAAATGTGACTAATGCAAAACGTGGCGGTAAGTTTCGCAACAAAATATGTTAACCAAAATAAAAAGGCAGAATGAGCACTTAGTTATGTATAGCTCGGTTGTCTTTGCTTATGCTATATAATTTAGTAGTTATGTATATATGAAAATCCCTGTGAATTATATTTTTGTTAACATTTTTTAAAGTGTTATTCCCACACTTAGGAAATTGAAAAAGACATATTTAGAGACGTTTTCAAGAGGCGCTGGTTCAAATCCCGCTGCGTTCAAATTTTTATACGTTTTCTAAATATATCCCTGTGAATTCCTTATGTCTCTCGCTCACGCTGTAACAAGTCGCTCACAACATTGCAACGAAAAACGGATATGAGTAGTTAATCAGTTGAATATTATATATAACTATTAACATATGCACAACATATTAACATATATAACTATGAACTAACAAATAGAATGATATATGTAATTTATATATATATATATATATATATATATATATATATATCTGTATCTGGCGGTCGAAGTAAAGATTTATTATTAAGTATCTCTCGAATAAGTTCTCGGGATCAAAAGAACCCAAAATTACACAGAACACTCGAAATTTGATTCGATTATATTCGTAGCTGGCACAGGACATCGTCTGATAGCCAGTTTGAAATAAAAAATAAAATAGAATAGATAAAATAGTACAAACAAAAACAAATAATTTTACTAATGGCACTTCGAGCTTAGATGTGTGTAGTTTTGAAACTTTTATCTTTGCCAGACTTAGTTTGAGATACTAGAGTAATTTATATGGATTAACCTGATTATTATTGATTGATAGTTTACTATATTGAATTTCAAATTAGGCCATAGTGGCTTAGTTGAAAGGTGTCTAAATGAACTCGAGGTAGCTTCAAATTTTGGTCCAGATTATAGGTATATTTATAAAATATATAGATATTTGGTTTGGTTATGCGACAGTAACTCTGTAAGTCGGTCTTTCTGTGACGTCATCACGGCCGAGCTAATTGTGACGAAATTTTATATGGAGATACTTGAGGGTCTAGGGATGAACATATGCTACTTTTTATGTCTCATTTTTTGATCATTTTTAAGTTTTTCCAAGAATTTCATTGTTTTAAGAAAAGGTCGCCGAAAGTACGAAACAGCTATAGTTCACCGAAGCGAAGCCGCGAGTGGGTCGCCAGTTGACTGTATTTATAATTCTGGTCTCTCGTCACATACAGGCCATGATTTAGCAACTTTTTCTAACAAACGAGTGCTCTCAAGTTCGTAAGTAAACGAGTGCTAAAGCTTTTGGCAATCTCATTGCGCTTTGTGTAACGAGACCGGGAGAAACAACTAATTTCTAAATTGAAAATACAATTTTGTATATTAGCAAAATTTGACCCAACAAACGCGTTCAGTGAAGCGTGCCTTTCTTGGAATATAAAGGGCAAGGTATGTCCAGATATAAGCTGATTACATCGTGTAAGATTGGGACAGTGACTCACTCACTTGATCGTTGTATTTTTGATCTCTGGAGTGCTTATATTTAATTTATTTTCATTTCTTTGCTCAGGTAAGAAAAAGCACAGATTTGAGTTCCACCGCTCAGCACACAATGTTTTGAATGCAGACAGAAATTTGAGAATGGAGTATCTTGACAAAAGCTTGTAAGGCTTGAAGCTGTTTTTTTATTAATAAATTAACGAGTGTATTCACTGTTCTTAAATTCAGTAATAATGAAAATTATGAACGTTTCATCATTTTGCATATATTTGCAACGAAAAGCCCATCAATTTAATCCCAAGCGTGTAGAACTAAAATCCCGACTGCCTGCCGCAATCAACTATTATTACGGGAACAGACGTGCTCGCAGTGTGTGATGCTTTGAACTAAAAAATTATTGCCTAGACGTGAAATTACGTAAGTTTCACGGATTTCTAACAATTTATATATAAGACAGGAAATCTGATAATGTGTTTAAAATGTGTAACCGTCAAATAACCAATTATAACATATAAAACATATAACATATAAAAAAAAACACCTAAATAACATACATAGTAGCCTATGCTCTCGTCGTAGCAGAAATTACATTGATTTTTTGTTTTTAAAGGTACACTGTTTTGAGGAAAATTGAAAAGAAATTGAGAAAAGTTTTGAGGCGTCGTGTGGGGCACTGTGTGGCTGTAATTGTGATGTTGAGGATTTGAGCTCTGATTATATTTAATTTTTTTTAATTTTTTCGCTCTGGAGAATTGCTGCATTGAATGTTTCGATTTGCAATGCCTCTGCCCCACTTTGCCTGCTGCTTTTATAAAAAAAATATCTTTCTCTTTACACTTTATGTATAATTAATCTAATCATATAGATACTGGCCTGATTTGAATGATTTTTTTTGTTGTATACCTTTTAAGCTTGGTCAGGCAGGTTTATCTTCAAAAGTTGTTCAACGTGATAAACATTTCCCGCTGACATATAAAAATTAAACATCTAGAATATCTCACAAGGAATCCAGGAATAAAATCCCAGCTAAACTATAACAAATAACAAAATGTCACTTTAGCAAAATTTTATCAGCGTGATGCGTATATATATATCGGCCTGTAAAAGACAATACAGTTGATTACACAATAGAAACCCAGCTTAGAGTATTTTGTCGCGATCCTGGTCGTTCCGGCAAGAACATCAGCTTTATACTAAGAAAATATAGTAATCTTATCGTATTCGGACACGTGTGCTAATTTTCAAGCAAATTGGTAGGCAAAAGCGTGGCAATAATTGCTTAGTTAGATATTAGATATATAGATACTGATGAATCTAATAAGATCCGTGGTATTAAAAACGCTGTTACTTTCCTTTCGTATAAAGTGTTCGACAATGTTCACATTTTTATTGTGAAATTAGATAGTGAATTGATGAAAAGGACTTACCTAAAGCTTTTAGACATAAATTTAATAATGTAAGCTGTATAATTGATTGTTTGGGAGATTGAAGTTCAAAAGCCTTCAAACGCACTGAATTAAGCTGTTCCATGGTTAGAATACAAAAAAGCTAACATAGTAAAATATAATACACCATGCGCTCCCAATGGCTTGATTAATTTTATTACATTAATAAATATTAATAAAAAATATTGAGTCGCAGATACTTATAAAGATTTTTTTTAACTGTAGCTACAGAATCTTTTAAAAGCAGAAGCTTTTGAAATTTCTTGGAACGAAGCTTTTTACATCTACAGTACCGTAAACAAGCAACCATGAAGTGATACCAACTCATTAAAAATCTAACACCTCGGCTTAATAAAGTCTTGACCTGTAAAATGACGGTCTAAATATCTGCAAATATTGTAATACGATGTCAATTTTGATTTTTTATCAAACTACCGCCATCAATTTCTTAGTTGTCTCACATGCTACGTTCAAATTTTTATACGCTTTCTAAATATGTATTTTTTAATTTACTAAGTGTGCGAATAACACTTTAAAAATTGTAAAAAAAAATGAAAATAATTTTAATATAATAAGAGATCGAATCTACATACAATCAATTATAGTCAAACGCTACGCCCTACTGCGCTACGATGGCCTCAAAATATTTCTCAATTTCGTTTAAATTTTCCTCTATACAGAAAGGTACTCTGTAAACACGAAAATTCCATCGAATTTCTGGTACGACGAAAGCATTGGCTACTGTGTATTTAATTTAGTTCTTTTTTACGATTGTTAAACATAAACAAAACTTGTTTTAGTTCAAATTGATTTATTATTTAAGGTTATTGGTTACACATTTTGATTATTGTATTGGACAAAAAGATATAGAAGTCCCACTGAGTTTCTTGCGCCGGTTCTTCTCAGGTCTGAGGCATTAACTTTAGTTAACCAGTGGAAAATTTTTTGACATTCAAAACGTGTAACTTCTTATTATGAATAAAAATATTTAATTTTGAAACACTAAAAATTTCTTGTCTTATATAAAATATGTTAGAAATCTATAAAAAATATTATCACACACTGCGAGCACGTCTGTTCCCGTAATAATAATTGATTGCGGCATGCAGTCAGGATTTAGTTCTACACGCTTGGGATTAAATTGATGGGCTTTTCGTTGCAAATATATGCAAAATGATGAAACGTTCATAATTTTCATTATTGCTGAATTTAAGAACAGTGAATACACTCGTAATTTATTAATAAAAAAACAGCTTCAAGCCTTTATCCTGCATAGCAGGGCAGGCAGAGAGAGCCTAGTGTCCAGATACTCCATTCTCAAATTTCCGTCTGCATTCAAGGCATTATGTGCTGAGCGGTGGAACTCAACTCCATGCCTTGTCTTACCTGAGCGGAGAAACGATAATAAATTAAATATAACCATTTCAGCGAGCGCAGATCAAAAATTCAACAATCAAGTGTAATCAAGTGTGTAAGTAGTGAGTTGATGTACAAATCTAACGTGATGTAATCAGCTTACAACTAACTAGACATACCTTGTTGCCTATATTTTCCAACGAAGGCTTTACTTTAGCTTCACTGAACGCGTTTGTTAGTTTTGCTAATATACAAAATTGTATTTTCAATTTAGAATTTAGTTGTTTCTCCCGGTCTCGTTACACAAAGCGCAATGAGATTGCCAAAAGCTTTAGCTTAGAGCGCTTCTTTGTTAGAAAAAGTTGCAAAGTCATGGCCTGTATGAGACGAGAGTTATATATATAACTAGCGACCCCGGATCGCCCGGATGAACTATACCTGTTACGTATTACCACCGGTCTTTTCGTTAAACAATGAAAAAAAACTTATCAAAACTAAAAAACGGGAGAAAGATTTAGCCCATATTCATCTCTACACAACTATCTCTATATAACATTTCATCACAATCTGTTTAGCAGTTTGGCTGTGAAGACGTCACAGACAGACAGATTTATTTTTGCGCTTATAATATTAGTATAGTATAGTGTGAATTATTTACCTGAGCTAAAAAACTATATTTCTATCGATAAGGTGAAATGTAAATTTTGTATTGAGCTCACCGAACGCATCGCCTTCGCACCTGAAGGAGGATGATGGCAACCCTGCGATGATTAAATTTATTTGGTAGTAATAAATATCTATACATATTGTTAAAAGAAAAATCAGGAAGGAAATAAAAGGTGGCAACTAGTTAGCACAATATATTGTTTCACTTTTTTAAACACTAATATAATTACACTTTACACTATTAACACTGCACTTATTCACATATACGTGTTTTCACTCTTAACACGCATGCATGCACTTATGCACTTATACATTTTTGAGTAGTTGAGTACAGTGAGGTGTTGGTGTTACTGTTTTACATGTTAAAATTGGTTATTTAAGGTTATTGGTTACACATTTTAATTATTGTATTGGAAAAAAAATCAGTAACACTAACACCGGTTTTTACACTTAAACACAATGAGCGGCAGTATGACGGCGTACTGCCAAAGAGTTCTGTCAAAGAGTTCCCTTAATATAGTAACTTTCCCACTCTTTTCACAATAATCATGTGGGTATTATTATTTTATTTGTAGTCAATTACCCTGATATTAACGATTGCCTTACAATATGCATGTATTTTGTATGTAAAACTTAGTCATGTCACTCACTATTAGGCCGTCGTGGCGCAGTGAAACAGCGTTGGCTGCAAACGCGATTGCTTGTGGGTTCGATTCCTATTCGGAGGAATGATTAAGCTTACACTATTCTCAGTTCCCTGCTCTTGTGTGACAAACCCCAGTATTGGAAGCCACTCAGTAAGAAAAGTGAGAAACGGAGTGTTTTGACAATGAGTTCTCTCTGACTATCCTGCTATGTGGGAAAAAGCGTGAAGCTGCTTTTTTTTGTAAATGAACTAGACTCTAAGATTTGAACCGGCATCCTTGACATATATTATATAATGTATCATAAATACATATACTTTAATTAATTAGACAGGTAAATACCGTCTCCTTCTATTTATTTCAAGTGAATTTTTCACAAAATGCGGCTGCTTTATTTTATTAACAAAGGCTTTCGAAAATGAAAAAGTAATTGATACAAAAAAAAACAAATTATAAATGTATCATTTTCGCATTTTTTAAAATTTATTTTCATTTCCCCAGTCTATTTTTTCAAAGCGCGGCGTTGAGCTTCGCTACTCAACACTCCATATATATTACACGCATATATTTAGGGTCGAAAGTGAGAACCAAGTGTCTCGACACTAGGTACTAGCTATAGAGCTATCCTGCTGTGCGGGATACATGTGCGTGAAGCTAAAAACTGAGAATTTATTATTTAATACAAAATACAGTGAAAATAAAAACTGCTATAACCATATAGCAAATCTAAAACCGGATTTGAATCTTCGTCGTTTCCATTTAATTTCATTTTACGATTATGGCCAGCCAACTAATGACAAACTTCGTAAACTTTTACAAATTAATGAAATTTTAATGCAAAATTATTATGTTATAAAGTCTTTTTAAGGCAAGAACGTCTTACAGCTCAAAAAATGAAGAACATAGCGGTTTATCACAATTTACATTAATCATCAAAAAATCAAACAATGTCGAAAATAATGCAAAATTTCACATACGCCAAATTTCAGCTCAAATGGACACTGGGAAGTGGATAAAATTAATCTTGCAAGATTTGAATACGGACAGACAAATATCGTGTATAAGTGAAACTATATAAAAAAATTTAAAATAAATAGAAATTATGGTCTCAACAACACTAAGAGAAAAATTAAGACGCCTTTAATACCTTCAGCTAGCTATATATTTACATTCCGATATCCCTTTCACTATAGTCAGTTTGTCAACTCTAGCTAAGTTTTAGGCCTTTAGCGGAACATTTGTTAATCAAAGTTGTTCTCTCTCATACTAAAATCCTATTAGGTGTTATTTACAGCCCTCCCTTTATTATTACCCTAATTTTCAAAACATATTAGAAAATATTATTACTAATTATGGTCATTCAATTATAATAATAAGTAATATTTATTTTTTATTATTTTCACGATTTCTTCCAAGTAGTCAAAGAGAACTTAATTTCAAGGCACTCCGAAACTCAATGCCGCGCTTTATATTAGGTCGATAGAGATCGAGAATTCTTCAGACGAACCTTGCGGGATTGATATTTATCAATTGCTTAATGATGCACGTTTAATTGACTGGTTCACGGTTATAAGAGCTATGTCAATCGCCCACATAAAGTCATATCTCCGTCTGTGATTAACTGGTCTCGAAGATACCTCAATTGCCACAGAAAACGCATCCGAATTCTTCAACACAGTGTTATCTCTAATGCTCTTCTCAATTTTCATAAATTCAATCACTAAGCACCTTTCATGCCCCTTCCACATGTATGCAGACGATACGACCAGATTTATGACCGCGCAATAAAAAAAAATTGTGAAATCCATATAAATATTATTAATAATAACCTTCTTGCCATATCAGACTGGAGCAACTTCAGCAACCAAGGTCTTAGGGTTAACAGGTCACAATAATTGGCAGTGAATGTAATGGGGGAGTGCGAACATTTACCACCTATTGTGTACAATAGAATAATTATACCATATTGTACGCCTGTAAAGAATCTTCCTATATATTTGGACCATACGCTATCATGGTCACTGTAAATTAATCAAATAAGCCAGATAATATTCTACACATTAAACTCCGTGTTATTTATTTCAACAAAAGCTAACACAGCTTTGTTTGGAATACGTAAAAAAGGAAGCTCTATAATCTTTAAATTCTAGACTACGCTCGATTATGCCAATGAAAAAGCAAGCTCTACATTTCTTAAATTCTTGATTTTTTTTAACGTTAGGAAATATGTTACTTGTACCAGCCCAATTTTGGACTCGGACGTGGTTATATGGGACTCCGGGCTGGTAAATAGTCCGCCCGTATACCCTAAAACCTCACGGTGCTATTCCTCGACCACTTCAAATAATGGAACAGTGAAACTATAACAAATAGTAAAATGGCACATTAATCTTGTATTCAGAAAGTATAACTAGTGTTCAGCGTGATGAATATTATCCGTTGACACATAAAAATATAAGATCTGGATTATCTAATGAAAAACCATAAAAAGCCAGCTAAATTATAATAAATAACAACAGATAACTTTAGCAAAATAGATCAGCATGATGCGCATTTCCGTTGACATATAAAAATTCAAGGTATGAAACAGCTGATGGACAACCATGATAGCTAAGCTATTAGGAAATAACTAAGCTATTAGGAAATAGCTATGCTATTAGGAAATAGCAAAAGCCCCTAAAGAATTTCGGCATTCAATTCACAGCGTCTCAAATTAGACCGGAAAGACAAAAAAATTACAAAAGTTTAAAAACATCTAATGTGTTAGTTTAAGAGACAAGAAAATTATCACTTTTAATGACTAATTATGTATATTTTTTTTCGATTCAATAGTATTTTAATGCTTAAGTAGTGTTTTCTTGTATAGCTTTTAACTCTGAGTACAACTTAGGGTGGAATAAATTTCGAAATTTTGACAATACTTCAATAGTAAAACTTGTTCAGTATGGTGGGCAGTTTTTGTTAAGAAATAAAAAATATTAAATTATGAGGCCATCGAGGCCGGCTGCCGAAAATACGAAACAGCTATATACGCGGACGAAGCCGCAAACTGGTCGCTAGTTTATAATATAATTAACAGCATCTATTCTATTTTTTACACATATATACATACATATGAATATTTATATGTTATATGTTTGTTTTATAGTATTTCAAACCATTGCCCGATTTTCCTCCAAAGCTACTCACTCTAGTCGTGATAAAGTACCAAAGCTGATTATCGAATTTACATAACAACGATGCCGTTATATCACGTGGTGAATAAATTATATTTTTGACTATAGTTTTCCCTTAGTAATCTATTTAAAATCTATGGCTACTTAGCCATAAGACCGCCTTTTGTACATTCCTTTTTATGTGTTGAGTAATATGTACGTTTTGATTGATTGTTATTGTTAATTCAATGTGGTGTATAAATAAAGTTATAATAATCATAAAACAATCTTCAAAAATTATATCATAGAAACATAGAGAGTACAAGTAAATAAAGAAAAACGGAAAAACACGCAAAATCTCAAATTCGGGAGGAAAGCGGGGACTGGAGCGTCATGGTCTCTGTCTACATTTAATTGTCAACAAATATTTATTTCATTTCAGAAATTCGACATCTTTTAAGAAACAAACGGTTTTTATGTAACAACATTTCTATTTCATATATTTTTATTCTATTGTTACAGGCTTCAAGTCAACTCGTACTTTAAACCTTATAAATATATGCATACATTGAAATAACACGGGAATTAGTTAATTTTAAAGTACACGTCTTAGTGCAAACGCGATTGCTTATGGGTTCGATTCCCATTCGAGGGAAAGATGATATTTTAATTTCTCCGCTCTAGTACCTAAAATAAGATAAAGCACGGTGTTGAGTTCGACCATTCAACAACACAATGTATGATTTCGAGCTAAAGTAGAGAACGGAGTATCTTGGGTGTCTACCTTAGCAGGGTACTCTAGTATTACCCTGCTAGGGTAGTCAGAGAGAACCTATTGTCAAGCTGGTTCGGGAAAAGGGTGAAGCTAAAGTTACTAATAACCGCGATGATAACGATGACGTAAAATACCCAGTGCCTTAACCTTTTCGTATGTAGCCTAAGTATGTAATTTACACAACAGTGTATGATAAACACATGGTAGTGTGTATAATATTTAGTTTATTAATATAATGCATTTATAACTATACTAAATTTTAGTTTTATTTATTAATACAAAAAGCGTCTAAAGAATTTTCTAGAAAGTCTTTATTTATACAATCTTTTTAAATCTATATTTTACAGTGACAGCATTACATTAGGCGTGGTTGGAAAGCGGCTTTAAACTAAATCCCTCTTTCCTCTAGCAAGTATATATATATATATCGTACGGTTTTTATGTATTTCGTACCGCATCTAATAGGTACATGGAGGAAATTTTGGATACTTATTATTTATCCATACTAATATTATAAATACGAAAGAAACTATCTGTGTGTCTGTATGTCTCTGATATCGTTACGGCCATACCATTGAACCGATTGTGATGAAATTTTATACAGAGATACTTAAAGGTCTTGGAATGAACATAGGCTACGTTTTTTTTCCATTTCTTTTAGTTTTAACAGGAATTTCATTGTCTTACTAAAACGCCGCCGAAAGTACGAAACAGCCGTTCAGGTGGACAAAGACGCGAGCATATCGCTAGTCTACTATATATTTCTTGCGTTACTGAGTGACTGACAATTTGCAGCCGAAACTATTGTAGGTAGAAAATTAAAATTTCACAAGAAGGTTCCCTGGGGAGTGTAGAAAAGCACTAAGAGACAATTTCTACAAATTCCTATAGGATCGGGAAAAAAATAGATTTTTAATTTTATAGTCCACGTAAACGAAGCTTGGTATAACTGGAATATGATAAATAAGTAATCTATGTATGACATTTGTTGGTCTCGCTAAGTTCGAGAAAGACTATACTATTGGCCAATTTTGGTTTTAAAATATTTATAGCAGTCCGAGCAATGTTTAAAAGGTCAGAGAACATAATGAAATCACACGGAAAATAGTAAAATAACAACTTTATTCCCATACAAGCTATACGTACCTGTCAAACAGGATGTGTTCGGAAATTAAATATTAAGGAAGAAAAATACCTTAGCCTATGGAATATTAAAAGACCTAGCATAAATAGAATTCGGCCGCATTATTTAACGATATATAAATTATACATGCACTAGTTTGGCCAGTCGTTTGATTTTTAATTATTTTTGACAACAAATATGTCATTCAATTTCAACAAATCTACAACGATTGGAAAAACGATACTAGGTCCCGGGTTAGTTCTTTTTATAAAATAGGATGACGTAAATAAGCTACCCCACAGAGTTTTTGAATTCAGTAGGATTCCTGAATCAACTCACAATTCAAAATAGGATCAGTTATCATCATGCTTCGTCAAATTAATCTACTTTGATTGTGCAATAAAACAAGACAGTGTGGAAAAGCTAATGTCATCGAAGCAACGATCTGAGGGCAAAAAGCAAAGGAGAGGATGTGTCGATCCCAAGTATACGGATGATTCCAACGGACTTTTGATTTTAAGCGTCAACGATTTCATCTACATTTGCGATGACGACACACAAATCACAAGGCCAATCGTTGGTAGTTTCTGTAATCACAATGAAAATTATTCCTATAAATAAATATTTTAAAAAGTTGAACTTTGACACAATTTCACTATGAGGCGGTACGAGGTTCATTGGCTCTGTTAGTATTATAACAAAATAATAATAATAGAACCATAATAGGTTATTCTTTAATTCATGTATTACTTTATATCGTGTACTTTTTGTGTTGTAACATAAAGTATAAAGTAACATAAGCTTCATATATCTATATAGACCCAAATTCAACTCAAGGAAATGCTAGCTAGCGTTACTGTTAAAATTACTCTATTTAATTTTCCTACACTCTAAAACGTATATAAATTGATGACAAATAAAACGAAGATAAGTTGTTTTGCACATTTACAGTATATATTTAAACTAAATATTAGTAACCCATTGTTGGATTACGTGACCTTCAAATATTTAATCATCAAATTTTTCATTAATCAATATATTGTATGTATAGATGGATGATCCATCACTCAATTAGCTACTGACAAAAAAATTACAGCTGAAACCACGTTGAGGTTCTTACGGGAAATGTAAACGAGAACTAAAAAACGATTTTCGGAAATATCAACGTGATCGAGCACAATCAGTTATACAAATAATACGGCAAAAGTCTTGTAAAGTCCACAAAATTAAATCATTTAATTACGAGTGCCACTTTGACTTTGCCCGCCCCACAAAATGCGGGTAATGCTTAACTTTAAACAATCCTTTACAACACTAGTAACTGTGTATAGTAAACTTTTGGATAATAGTAGCAGTACTATGATATTCAAAATAAATAACCGAATAACCTCTATAATATTAGACTGGACGTCACCCTGTACTCGTAAAACGACCCTACTTTATGTTAATAAGGCAACGACATCGACAAAGGTCCGATAGATCGATTTCCAATAAGAACGTGTTAGAACAGGTGATGATAATTAGAGATTAATATTGAATAACGTTTGATTTTGTATTCTTTGGCAATTACAATATTGTTATAAATTGACTTAAAGGAGTTGGAACAACGGCTCCTTTTATTATACAGCTTGAGCTATGGATACTTCTACGAAGTTCTACAAAATTTTAAAACTTACCTAATACAAAAAATGTAAGGAACGCATAGCTGTCTGTATGTCTGTCTCTGACGTCAATACGGGCAAGCCGATGAACCGATTGAGATGAAATTTTATATAAAAATTTATTACAATTTTACATTATTTTGTAAGAATTTCTTTGTTTACAAAATGGCTGCTCAACATACGAAACAGCTATATTTCACGCGGACAAACCGCGAGCGTAACGCTAGTGTCGATATAAAATTAATATAAAATAATCAGTCCATGTGTCCGTAGTTAATGAAATTAAAACTAAAAAAAATAAAATGTAAATTTTCCTGAATTTAATCCTACGCCAATATCATTTATGCATTTTAACCAGTTATAAACTAGCTTTACAGCTTCACTCTTTTTCCCAATAGCAGGGTAATCAGAGAACCTAGTGTCAAAACACACCTTTCTCCACTTTCCGCTCGAAACTCCAAACCGAACTCCACTCTTGGACTTAGGTACCAGAGCCTAGAAAACTAAATAATTTCAGATGCTATCCACCTGCGCCACGCCATCCTCATAATGTTTCAATCATTTTCATAAAAACATATATAGTTTCTGGAAAACTTGGACTGTATCCAAGTCACCGTAAGTTCAAATCTTTGTAGCTGAATTGTAATTTATTTTACTTATTGTGCATTTAAGCCTAAGCATTGGTATTAAATAAATGTTTGTTTGCCGAAAAAAATTGTCAACTTCTATACATATACAAATAAATAAAATTGAAGTGTTTGTTTGTATATTAAAACAAATGCATTTTACTAAATGCATACTCGTATGTATATACATACAGCTACGCCAACATATACATGTTGGCGTAGCTCATTCGTCACAGTTATTATATGAATACATTATATATAGGAATTAAATATATACATATACACTTTTAATAACTTCTACTATGATTCGAGCAGCGTTCCTCCTTTACAACGGTTTAAATGTAAAAGGACGCTGTCTTAAATACTATCTCACAAACAACCCCACCACTCCTCTCCTCACGTCACTCTGCTTACTTAAAACAAATGACATGATTCACTATAAATAAGCTTCTAGTAAATTAACATAACAATATAACACAATTATAAACATAAATAAAAATGTATATGTCATAATAAACTTTCATTGAAATTAAAACCGGAAAACGTTGACAATCTGATCAATTTATAATTGAAATAATTTCACATAAAATCAACTGTATGATAAAATGTATTTATTATAACCAAATAAATATAATTTTAAAAGGCTCGCCGCCCATATATACAAGGTACAAATACCAAAATAATATTTTTGTCGCTATGTCTGTTTGTTGCGTGAATCTCGAAAACGGCAGGACCGATTTTGACGGGAATTTCACTGGCCTTTTAGAATTCCACGCGGGAGAAGTCGCGGGCACAGGTCGTATAAAATAAATATCTTATTAAATAATTTTGTTAGAACTTTATAAGAATCTAATCACATGAACTCACATAACTCTGAAAGTATCATGTGTATGAGAAATAAATATTTATCATATTATACAAATCGCAGCTTTGGGTGCTGATAACCTAAAAAAATTTTTTATTTTCTAAATAAATATGCGAAATATAAAATAAATATACTATTTATTGAGGCCATTGCGGCGCAGTGGGATAGCGTCTGGCTGTAATGTAATAAAGCGATAGGTAGAATTCGGACGGAAACTGTAGAATGGAGTATCTTGACACTAGGTTCTCTCCCACTACTCTTCTATAAAGATATATTATTGTTATTTAAGAAAAAGCGTAAAGAAGATAATAAATATATATAAGCTCAGAAGTCAAAGTGGTAAAAGGATTTATTCTTAATTCCGCCATCTAACAGAGGCTTTCTAGGTTATATGAGTCGTAACTCGTGACTATCGTAATACCAGATATTTATTGACCAGCTGTAATATTGTAATTATGGTAACATGCACACAAAGTATACAACACAGATGTTTAGTGATGATAGTTGCGGGTTTAATTTTGCTCCTAATTTTAATTTTGATTATTAGATATAATCATTGCGCACAATAAATTCCGTAGTCCGACACAATGTCTAAAAATTGGCATATGGAAAACCTGGAGAAAGGATTATCTTAGCACTCCGCCATCGTGGCGATTGAGACGAGCCTTATAGCAAATATTTTTAAAATCTTTTAGTTGCGAAACTAAAAGATTTTTTATTGTGAGGTCCATGTGGCCAATCGTGGCGCAATGAGACAGCGTCTGATTGTTAGTGCGATTAGTTCGATTTTAACTCAATAAAAGAATATTTAAAATATTTCTAAATATATTCATTTCTCCGATCTCGTACCTAAGACAATATTCGGCGTAGAGTTCCGCCACTTTACACACAGCGTCGCGATTTCGAGCAGAAAGTGGAGACCAATTATCTATGACTATCCTGCTATTCCGGAGAAAGCGTGAAGCTACAAAAAAAAACATTATTTAGTCGGTGTTGTTAAATGTACATGACTTAGACGGCCATATCACTTACAGATGCTATTAATTTTGTACCAATTTAATTTCCAATTAATACAAAATTGCATTCCTCGGCTAGTATATTAAACAGTGTCATTGAGATATATTTAGGCTTAAAAATAGTATTTGTTGTTTTACGGCTGGTAGAATCTCATAAAAGTCATTTTAAGAACGTTCGTAAACGAAATCTTATCCTAAATAGACTGTAATTTTGTCTTGTGTAGCGTAAAATATTTATATTTGGGGTCAACAGGGGTTTGTAAATCTATGACCTTAACCCCGTGTTAAGTTCCCCGTACAGTTATAAAAAAGCGGCCAAGGTTCTTTTGGAATGCAAAGAATTTTGTACAGTAAGAAAAGTATTTAAATTGCAACAGTCAACCGCACTCAGAAACGTGAATTAACTACTAGCTGAATCGATGCGTATTATTACGATTGTATGGATTTAATATGATTTAAACGTTAATTTCGTTTGTGCACCCTGCTTTACGACTTTAATTTCGATTAGAAACCTTACAGTCATATATATTAATTGTTTATGCTTCTCTTTTTTTATATCTAATCTTTGTACATCGCCCTATTTTGTGGGTACCCAGACACAAATTAAGGAAACGTCACCCAGTTCTCCACTTATAGAAAACAAAACGCAATGCTATACTTCATGTAGATAGACCGAAGAACCAAGTTGCCTTAGCGGCAAACTGTACGTTAATTTGTACGAAAGTGTATCTCATACACATTGTAGTGTGTGTGATATGCGAATAACTATGCAAAATTTCATACTCGTTTATTTTTAAAATATTTAAGTGTTATTAAATAATTTGTCACACATTTGAAATTGTAAAGCATTTACAGAAAAATTATAAAAATTGAATGAAACGGGGATTCGAACTCGCACCTCTTGTGTATCTTGGAAGTCCAAACGTTGTGACCGCTAAGCCATGCGTTCTACATCCGTCGTCGAAATTCTTATACGCATATTACAACTTATATTTGTTTTTAACATCTCCTAGAGAGATTTTTAAACATATCTGCAATCCAAAGATTTTTTTTTGGACCAATCGTTTGAAAAGAGAGAATGCTTTTATCTCTCTATTGCATCTTGAGTGGCGAATATAACCTTTCCCCCGTGTGGGAATTAAAGTTACATTTATCGCATATTTACAGTCAGTCACTGTTCCTATCTGCCACGATAATATCAACATAAACATTACTTAATAGTTAAAACAATTATCAACAAACATACTGTTTAACATTTAACGTGCAACGAAAAATATAATTACATATTATAATAACAATAAAGAGCGCAACTTATATTAATGTATTAAAATTAAAAGGTTTATAATAGTAGTCAAATTATGGGTTCAATAGGACTTATATGTATTTAAATAATTTTTTATGTTATTTGTTTTCCCATTTGTATGAGTCCATTGAGGCGAATGTTTATATAATCTATTTATATGATTTTATATATTTATGCGCATCAAATGCAATTGTGATAATTCAACCATTATCTGTTTTTGAAAATATCTATACAAGTAAATAAAATAAAGTGTCTGTTTTAATGTAATATTAAAGTAACCGCTTTTTACTAAATGCATACACAGTGATTATACGAAAATAACATTTTTTACAACTTTTGTCTGTCTGTTTGTAAGGGCACATATTTGTAGTTACTAGTATAACACTGGGTAGGACTTAGGGTTCGAAAAGTGAAACACATCTGTGCTTTACTTGGAACACAGCTGTTCTACAAGTATTGTGAAGGCAGCTAGGTTTTCCTTAATACTTATAGTTCTTTTATGACCATAATAGACCAGACGGAAAAGCCGCCATGACAAACTTGTTCAGTACGATGCACATTTTTCATTGATATATAAAAATTCGTAAGAACTGTTAAAGAATCTCAATAGTCTAGCTAACTTTAAGAGATAAGGAAATGCCTCTTTAAAAAAATCTGTTTAATGTGACAGGCATTTTCCATTGACTTGTATGACATTTAAAGATCTGAAACATCTAAAAAAGAATCATATTATACGAGCTAGACTGTAAGAAATAAGTAAATGAAGCATTAGTAAAAATATTGAACATTGAGGCCATTGTGGCGCAGTGGGATGGCATTTGACTGTAAACGTGATGATGTGGGTTCGATTCCCACGCGTCGAAATGGTTATATTTGAATTGTTTTTATTTTTCCTTCCGGTGACACAAAGCGGGGCGTTGAGTTACGGCATTAAATACGTGTGGTCTTCAATTTAGATAGAAAAAGGCGTTAAACAAAAAAAATACAATCGTCTGGAATATCGAATGCAAGCTCATTTTAAAGGAATTTTGGGTATAACATTTCAACATGGAAGTGTTATGTCAATAAAGTCCACGAAAACGAAATTGCGAGAATCAAGTTTCAGTCAGTCAGTTTATTTCAGTCAGTTTATTACAATTTATACATAATTTGTCACTCTGAGAAGGCAAAGCGTGGAGTCACTCAATAGGAAATATCACGAATTTCAGCTGAAAGCGGAGAATAGAGTGTTTCGACACTATGTTCTCCTGCTATGTAGGGAAAAGTGTAAAGTGGTATATTTAATCTGTATTCTCTTCGACTTTCTTGAAAAACTGAGTGATTAAATCCTTGTTTTAAAAAAAACAATCTGGTATAGAATAGGAACTAAGAACCTTGGCATTAAAATAAACACATCACCAATGTGTCA
This sequence comes from Podotricha telesiphe, assembly GCA_038994665.1. NCBI lineage: Eukaryota > Metazoa > Arthropoda > Insecta > Lepidoptera > Nymphalidae > Podotricha > Podotricha telesiphe. The sequence continues at coordinate 121,583 of JAOYRR010000225.1, read as the reverse complement.
CCACAGCGCGACTAGTGCCAGCTTATTATTATTCTATCAGGTTGTCTGGCCGGGAATACACGAACACCGAAACATTATATTAAATTAAATTATTAAAATGATCTTTCTAATATAACTTCGACGGTTTTATCCGCGTCCTTTGATCTAACAACGAGTAAAGATAAGACAAGTAATTAAAGAAAATTAGAAAAAAGAAGAAGAAGAAATATTTACATTTAGTATAGTAAGCTTAATTTTTGTGGTAAATATATATTTATTATGTACATACATATTCATTTATTTTTTCAGCTTCAAGCTTTTTTTTCAGAGAGGACCTAGTGAGTGTTAAAACTTCGTTCTTCACTCAACGGCGCGCTTTGGCTTAGGTACCTTAGCAAAAAAATGAAAATATTGTAAATATATCATTCCCCCAGACTGGGAATCAAACTCATATATACCTATCGTGCTTGAAGTCAGACACAGTCGCACTGCGCTATGATGGCATCAGAAGATTAAACAATAAAAATGTTCTTAGATTAAATAATAAATAAGTTTCGAAAAAACTGAAAGATACCACCTTTTAATTAATGCTTATTTTCTAGCTATCCTTGTAGTCCTGGCAAGGTTCTCGTTATGAAATATTGTATTGTGTATTCATAAGTATTGTCATCGGATCTGGACACGTATGTAAATTTTCCAACAAATCAGACGGCAATAATCTTCCTAATAAAAAAATATACAGACGATATCCCTCGACGATATTCGTTTACCCAGTGAATCGCAATCATCCCCTTTTTCCCTACCGTAAGGTTTTGAATTTTTGTTCCAAACTTAAATGAAACCAACTTCAGAATATACATTAAACAAAGATTTATAATAATTTGTCTAGCCTGTAAAAACTTATTCGTAGTCCAACATACAAAAATATACTTGTCGAATTGAGAACCTCTTCCACATTTTTCGTCGTTTAAAAAGTAGGTCAAATAATTCGCAATTTTCTTAAATTGATAGAGAATCTTGAATTGAAGTAAAAAAAAGTGATGTGACATGATTTTACTTAAATGTAAACACAAATTTCTTAAACTAGAGGAAGAAAGTAAAATATAAACAACTGTTTAAGTTATAATTTAAACCATACATATTTAATGAACAGCCAATTTGAATACGGTCTGAAAATCTTTAATTAAAATCCCGAGTTACCTTACAGTTGGGTCAACCGTCTCCAAGATATTAAATCTAACATGTAAAAGGATGAAATATTTTTTTCGTCTTAATGCATCTTGCAGTATAAACAAGGTAGGTTCTCCACTCTCTTGCTGTTTAAAAGACTAGCCTTTTTTTTTGAGACGCTGGGAAATTCCTTTGCTCAGACCACCCGTGTGCAGACCCTTGTGGGGTCGGACGGTACTGTGGGACTCACCGGCAAGTATACCTGATACTACCCACTAAAACCCAGCGGAATCCCTCTCCACCCCGGCGAGACGTTGCAGGCATACTACTACAACGCCTCGGTGGACGGCCCACCTATTGCGGGCCACCATCCGATCAGGGTGCTCCGGAGTTCCTTCCAGAACACCGGCAGGCTCGATGACTTGCAGGAGAATCACCATGACCCTCCTTCAGTAGCTCCTCTAGGGTATGGAGAGTTGGACATGCGCGTACCGTCTTCTCCTCCCATCTGGCCTTCGGCGGCGAAGTGGATATGTATTTGCGCTATTTAAGAGACTAGCCCAGCCTAATTTGACGAGAGAAACAAATATTTATACGGTAGTTGATGCCCGCAACTTCGTTTGCGTGGACTACTTCCATTAACTACTGGTTGATATTAAATCTTCGAACCAAAATTATAATAACTTCTATACACTGATAATTTTTATCTCAAAAATTTCAGCTTCACTCTTTACTGTCTCTCGCTTTGTCTTACCGAAGCGATTTTTTTTTAATAATTAAGCTTGATTTGTAGTGTCCTTCTTCAGATGTTCCAGAACTTTAATTTTTATATCTCAAATGATAGTGTTCATCAGGCTGAACAAACAAAAAAGTTTTGTTGAAATCAGACCAGTAACTACGAAGATGTGCAAATAGACAGGCAAAAATGTAAAAAATTATTGATTAATATTTTATATCTGTTTCTTTTATTTCTTAAATATTTGTTCTGTAAATAGCTTGTTTGGCCTTCCTAAATAATTAAAAACAATATTAGCAAGGCTAAAAGTAAAACTTTGGGGGCCTCCGCGACGCAGTAGGACAGGGTCTGACTTTAAACACGATCGATAGTGGGTTCAATGTCCATTCGGGGGAATGCTTATATTTAAAATATTTTCATTACTCTACTCTGGTACCTACGACGATGTTAAGCTTCGCCACTGAAAGTGGAGAATGGTGTGTCTGGACACTAGGTTCACTTTGACTACCCTGTTAAACTACTACTAAACTGCTAAAAGGGAAAAGCGTAAATCTTTAAAATAAATTCTTATATATAAAGTAATCTTCAAAAGAAAGATACAGTTTAATTTTATTTACGTTTACGGGATAGACTGCCAAATTACATGACCGTTTGGTCCCAGTTATCAGCTTCTGTTATATCAAGATGACATGTCAGACGCAAGCAACGTATGAAAATTGAATCAAATATTTTTCCAAGATAAGCTATTTTGAAATAGATTAACATAGTATTTTCTTATATACATGACAATATGATGTAATAAGATGCCTGAAGGAAATAGGCGGCTATCGTTGCGCAGGGGGACTTCTGGCTTTAAATGCGATGGTTGTGTTTATATTAAAACAATTTTCATTTCCATCATCCCGTTACGTTTATATATTTATTCTGTTATTTTAATTTACATTTAAAATGTTATTTTTATTCGCGCCCAAATCACCTGCAAGAGGCGCGAATTGAAATCCTACAACTTTAGAAAAATTATACGTTCTTAAATATTTTTCTTTTTTTTGTAATAACACCTAAGTGTGTGATTCATACTCGTAAGATGATTAAGCTGGTATTAGAATCTAAAATTGTCTTCAAATATGTCATTCACTGCCTCACGTACAGTCTCCCTGGCGTCACATAAAAACATTGACGTCATAAACCGCTCTATACAATTGAGCCCGTATTATATTTTCTACATAATGTAAATATATTTTCAAGCCAAATATTTCCTGAATATTAACTGAAAACAGGTACAAGTTGGATTTGATCGCAAATAATGAAAAGGACAGGCTTCATCCAATCGATGTAACGATGTGCCCTGTTGACGCCTAAACTAAACGTTGCCTTAGCGACATAGTAGTGAGTATAATATTTATGTTATGTTTTTGTATTTTATTATAAAAAGTAGTTGGTGAGTATCAACTACTCCATCAGCACATCTGTTTGCATTACAAATACGTTGACATTGGAACTTGGATCTTATATTATAATGATATCCTTCTAAGTGGTCATTTTCTTGTCTCTAAGACTTTCACATCACATGTTCCAGACAATTGTATTTTTTGTTTAGCTTAAGCTTCTCTCTCTGAGCACACTCGAATTTGAGTCATTGCGTATTGAATTCTTGAAAAACTCAACGCCCCATTTTGTCTTACTAGTGACAAAAAAGAAAACGACTTTAATATTACCATTCCGTTGGATGGGGATCGAACCTACAACAAACCCGTTTACAGTCGGATACTGCCCACTACGCCGCGATGGCCTCAGTTGTCAATAATTTTCATTTGTCAACAAAAACTGCCCAAAATACTGTACAACTTTTACTAACGCGACATTTACTTATTTCTTATAGCTAAGCTGGTCAATTATGGTTATTCCTCAGATCCTTCGAATATTTGTGTGTTATGTCAATTAAAAATGCCCATCACGGTGAAAAATAATAGCGTTGAACAAAAAATGTAATTTCCTGGTTTCTTATAGTTTAGCTGGTGCTGGTGGTAGTATGGTGGTCTCAAATCTTTAATATATATATTTCAACCTGTAACGTTCATCATGCTGATCAACTTTTGTAAAGGTTTCATTGCTTTAGTTCTTATAGCTTAGCTGGTCTGTAATGGCTTAAAAATTGATAAGTTTATAATAAGGTGATTCAATCTGTCGGGAATAGACGATATAAAAATTATTTTCGTTTCACCACTTTGGTAAGAAAAAAAGCGGGGCCTTTCACTCCGTCACTAAAAAAAACAATATTTCGATTCTGTCGCGGAATTTGAAGAACGGAATGTCTCGACACTAGGTTCTCTCTGACTACCCTGTTATGCTGGTAAAAGCGTTAAGCTGCTAAATATTATAACATTTTCTATATATTATCTATATATTGGTTACTAATAATTCCATTTTTATAGTTGAACAGCTTATATTTATTTATATTATCAATCTTAGAGAAGTCGTAAATCGAGTAGGGCGTGTGTCGTTTGTTTTGTTCCTTTAGTGAAAGAATCAATCAATATTATATATTTATCTCCAGCCTCCCGCTTCATGCAGGGGAAGAAAGAACTTAAAACCTAACAATAGCAAAATATACTATCCGTCTCTACTATCCGTGTGGTTATTTAAAAAACAACTGCTTTGCGAGAAAAAGTGTAAAATGTTTCCATATGAGTTTGAAACATTGCGTGTTGAGTGGCGGATCTGAGCACTGCGCTTTGTCGTACAAAGTATCACGCTATATATCTAGCTATCATCGCATAGCGTGAAGTGATAGCTATTTAGCTATCAGCTTCACACTATTTCCCGCATAGCAGGGTAATTGAAGCTATTTCCCGCTTCACGCTATTTCCCGCATGGCAGGGTATTGTCCCACTGCGACACAATGGCGATGGATGGGGATGGGATGGTAATATTATTAAATACATATTTATATATTAACTACATTTTATAAGTAAACAAAATTGTTTTTTTTGTTTTTAACTTGCACTTGTACTTGCTATAGTGCGAAAATTTATTTTGTTCGACGATCAAAATAAGATGTACGAATAATGACAAAGGTGTATAAACGAGACATCTCGAGATATGTTCATAATCGAATTGTTTTAATTATATTCATATTTGAGGCCATGATGGCTTAGTGACCGAAACAGCCACAGACCGTAAGCGCGATCGGTTGTGAGTTCTATTGCTCTGCATACTCTACTATGCGGAGAAAAGGGCGGAGCCGAAAAAAATACATCTCTATTAATTTCCCACTACATAAGTCTATGTGCTAGCATACCCATACTAATTGTAATTTTTTACAATTGAGCTAAGTTTATATCCCTATCGTTATTCGGGACATGTTTATTTTCGTTTGACTTCTAACGTAATTAAAAAGAGTAAGTGTTTCGCCCAATACGCATCATCACGCATCTCTTATACTCTAATTCAATTCAAATTCAAAATATCCTTTATTCAAATTGTCTTTTGCAAGCACTTTTAAATCGTCGAAGGAACATAAAGCTTACCACCGGCTCGAAAGGCAGTTCTGCTGAGAAGAGCCGGCGAGAAACGATACATTTGTTCTTAACAAATACAAGTTACAATTTTATCATTTAATACAGTGGTAACTAACCTGCACCAAACTCAAATCATATTACTTCCACACATTTTTATCTTTTAAATATTTTTCTACAGAGTAATAAGCTTGACTTATTAATATTGTTTTTAAAACGGAAATTGGAGAACAGTATCTAACCACTACTTTACTCTAGCTTCTAGCTTTTTCAAACCAAATAACTAGGGACTACCAACTGCGTTACAAAGAAAGAAATTATCATGCTTTTAAACTTTGCGCTTAAAATATTAGTTCATTTATACATGAAATTTCTACCTTTAGGATATCCAGTTTCCCAAGTGAAGTTTACGAAGCACTTTTATTTTTTCGTCTACAAAGAAAAAAATAATTGTATGCCTTGTTTGTATTTTCGTCCATCCATTTGAACTCGTGTAAAAATAAATCACTCTCGGCTATCCAATTTTCGCCCAATTTAAAAACAGTGAGTGTTTGAACACAGTAGGCTAATAAGGAAAGGCTCATACTACAAATCTATATATATAATAAAAATGTAATTGATCACTGTCTGTACATCAAAAGATATTATTACAGGCATTTATCAATATAATAAAACCCAAAAGAATGAATTTTAAATTTACGTCTATGTTTGTTTTTGCACGCTAATCTCAGAAAGGGTAAACTGATTTTAATGTTATTTTGACTATTTTATTGTGGCAAGCTTGTCTTAACATTTAGTGTATATTTCATCTCGATCGGCTCAAAAACAAAAAAGCTACAACCATTTAAATTTTAAATTTAACCAAAGTTTGTGATGTAAGTGAGAACGCGGGTGGGCGAAAACCGAAATAGTTTTGTCATGTAGTTTACGCAGGCGAAGCCGCGAGCCGGTCGCTAGTATATCATATATTAGCTATACGCCTTTTCGCTTTTTTCAGCATAAAGTCAAAGTCAAATATTCAAAATAAGTAGTTACATGCTTCATTTCTTGAATGTCAAACAATTTACCACCGGTTCACAAACGTTAATGCCTCAGACCTGAGAATAACCGGCGCAAGAAACTCAGCAGGACTTCTATTTCCTTTTTTTTTTCAGTACAATAATTTACAGATTTATTAGTGACAATGATACCTTTGAAATAGATCGGAGCGAGCATTTCATTCCCAGGACGTGTTATCATTTACAAAATCGTTAATTAACCTTTAACACACAAACGACGTCTTTTCACAACTTCTTTAAATTGTGATATAGAGCATTTCCGGACGTTTTCTGGGATCCTATTGTAAAAGCGTCCTATTGTAAAAGCGTCGTACATTGTCCCATGAAAGAATTACGGGTGCGATGCAATCGAGTTACAGGCACGGTAAGTTTAAGCCTATTATCATAGCCTCATAATAGGAGAGAAGCTAGTGTCAAGACGCTTCGTTCTCCAACATCCAATGTCTCGATTTCGGGTGGAAAGTGGTGTTTTTCACGATGTTAGTTAAGTTTGCTCCTCTATTAAGAATCTTATTCTAAATAAGTCGTCGTAATAGTGTGGTGAAGCTAGGTTCTCTCTGACTAACCTGCTGCGTGAAGTTACTATAAAAGTACATACAGCTTTCGAGGCAGGCAAGATGATGTAATTAGTTATTTTATTGTCCACTTTGCTCTGAAATCAAACTCTGTCTAATAGTGGGGTAATCAAAATATTTCTTTTCCCCTAACGGAAATCGAACCTATGGTCACCGTGAGGCGAGTTAGACATCAAGAAATAAGCTAAGAGTTTTATTTATTTTTTAATTTTATAAATTAAAGGCTTTTATATATTTAACATTCATTTTACACTAAATGAAGATCAAATATCAAAGGACCTAAGTACAAGAAATTACGACGCTTTATTTAGAAAAAGATTCTTAATAAAGGAGCAAACTTAACTAACATCGTGAAAAACTCAAGGGAAGTTAATGGTACAAATAAATTTAAACGTCTGAACCAGCAACTAATGAATGAAACTATAAATTATAAAACAATCCTTCCTCATTCTAGGCGTTTCTGCATCGTGGTGTAATAGGGGAATATTTTAAATACTTTCATAACCTCGGTCTTGTAAGGTAAGATCGGCGTTATAGCAATAATTCCATTTTTGGGAGTAAGTGCATAATGGAAATTCCTAAGACTTGGTCATCTCTATGTACCTCGATACGAGAGATTCTTGAAGCTGAAAATGAAATAGAATTTTGCGTTTGACGCCGTCGTGGCCGAATTGTAACGTGTTCACTGTCCATTCAAATCGTGTTTGATTAATATTATTATTTTAATAAGATCTTTGGTTTTCGCAAGTTTTACATATTTTGAAATGAAACTATTTTTACTTGGATAAATCGAATATATATTTGGTATATGAAAATACATTTTGGAAACCCGACGTTTCTAACACTTTAATGTGGTCACAGGTAGACTGTTAAAAATAGATTAATTTCAATACCCATTTTAATTTAGGTATGCTTTAAGTAATTTTTAAATACATAAATATCAACCACATAGCTCCCTTAACAAAATAAGCTTCAAAAACGCATAAAAATAAAAAAAAGTATTATCTGAATATAATAACACTAAAAATTTTGTTTTTAAGATCAAATCTGCAGACTGGTGCCATAACTTGTCACACAGCATCTCGCAACGCAACGGAAAGTGGAGAAGAAAATGTTCTACAACTTGATGCTATCTATTTATTAATATAATCTAGATATTTTTTTAACGCAAACAAAAACAACTCTTATAAGAAATCTGTATGACTCACCTTAAACATAAATATCGTCCAAAATCACTATTTTCACTATATTATCAACTATGCAACAGTTAATGTTATTGTAACATTATTTTATTTTACATTTTCCAATTGCCGCCATTTTTGACATTTTGACAGATGTATTTTTTAATCAGCGTTAGACATTCCCGCATAATGCCTTCTAATAAAGTGTGCGTTTCACTCTTTCACACGTTCCTTTTATTTGCCAATCTATTATCTAATTTCTTGAATAAAACACAACAAATTAATCTTAATAAAACACACTTTATTTAACAACGTATCTGTCTATAGTCTTTTTATTTATTATTCGTTCAAAGGGCTATCTTTGGGCTAAAAAGGGTTTCTAGCGGCTATTCAGTGACACGAGCGCCTGACGCAAGGATCGCGGCAAAACTGGCCGGCGGATGAATGGAGCGCTGCCTCCGTACCATATGATGCCATATGATATACCATAAGATGTTACACACAAACATTGGTAAAAACATTTTTTTTTATGAGATCAAGGACCGGGCTTTGTTAAGTACGTTAATATAAATAATATAATGTAACAAATTATTCTGGCATATTAATTTGGCCATTTATCATATTTGAAATAAATAGTGGAATATATGTAAACGGAATGAATAAAGAAAAAAAGAGCAGCTTCGTGTTTTTTCCGCATAGCAGTCAGAGAGAGCCTAGTGTCCAGATACTCGGTTCTTCACTTTCCGTTGAGTGCCGGAATTCAACACTGCGTTTTATCTATACCAGAGCAAAGATATGAAAATAATTTAAAAATATTCAACTTTCCGGGTGCAGATCGAACCTATAATCAATCGCGTCTGCAGTCAGACGCCGTCCCATTGCGCCACAAAGGCTTCTGATGAATAGAGAGGACAGATTTAAATGGAAAGCATAATATTTAATATATATAAATTTTAGATAAAATTGAAATAGAAAATAATATGTATGTAAGATTGTTAGTTAAATGGTTCAAAAACAGCAAAGTTTAAAATTATGAACCAAAAAAATGAGATAAATCCATATAAAAACACAAAGATACCCGTTTTTATCAGTGTTTCTTTGCGCTCATTTCTAGCAACAATGAGTAGTGTGTACAAATGTAAAAGTTCAGCCATACACTATTTATACATATTTTTAGAGAATGTATAAAAATTTAAACGCAGTGGGACTCGACCCCGCCCTCCTGGAAACTGTCCAAGAGTTCTGACCGCTAAGCCTTACGCATAGACATTTGCTTCTAAAAATTCTAAAATTGTTTTCATATGTTAAGTGTGTAATTAACATTTTAAAAATGTTATACATGTTTTAAATTTATATTGTATTATAACTTCTACTAATATTACATTTTCATTATTATATTTACTATTTAACTTATACACTAGGGTACGATACGCTTCTGCTTTGTAGTATTCCTTAGCGTACTTTTAACTACACAGCAATGGTTCTCAAAATATGTAAATAGTCTAAATGTTATATATATATATATATAAAAAAATTTAAACTTCACACTTTATCCCTAGCGGGCTATTCAGTGAGAACGGAGCGCCAAACGCTACAGTCCTTTCATACTTCTTTCGCCTCCTCCACCGTCATCAACATATACATACTCTGCATGGGGTCCTCATGCTTTTTACGAGACCTTCCACCAGTAGCACCGTAACGTATTCTCGAAGATTAACTCAGGTCTCCTCACGCTCACTTTTGCTTTATATATCTTACCATTCCTTCATCACTCATCCTTTCGACAGACCCAAACCACCATCATTATTTCTGTAACATCCTGTGACTTACGGCTGCCCTTTTGTGTATATCTTCATTGGGGGTTTCATCAGCTAAGCAGACTCCGCACATCCTACGAAGAAATCACATCTCCGCAGCATTCATCTTTCTTTTATTCATCTTCCTATTTATTTATAACTTAATTTTTTAAAATAATTTCTCTTTATTTTTCACATTTCTTTTTATACTTAATTTAAGTATAATAATAGCCTCGTTGACGCGTAAAATACGCTTTACCTTAACAATGTGTATGTCACGTTATACTAAAGTATTTGTCAAAGAAGTGATAATTTCAGTAATATTTTTTTTATAATTTAATGTATAAATATTTTTTACATTTTAAAGTGTTAATCACACACTTAGGAAATTGAAAAACATTTCCTAAAAATGTAATTTTTTAATGTAAATATGTTTATTTCTCCGCTCTGGTACCTAATACAAAGCTCGGCATTGAGTTCTGTTATGTCGCAATTTTCGGGTGAAAAGAGGACTACGGAGTGTCTTGACACTAGATTCTCTCTGACTACCATGAAAAACCCAAAAAGCTGTAAAAAAATGACTCGTAATGCATTAGAAGAAGTGTTATCAGTTCCTCGTATAAACTATAAGTATGCCAAAATTTATATAAGTTTTGTAAAAGAGCTATATAATTTTGCTTTCAAATATATATGTAGATTCTACAAAAAGTCGCTATAAATAGGAATTTGAACCTGTCATTCAAGTCGTAAATCCAACCTAAGACTATTGATATAAAAATAAATACAATAAAAAGTTTTATTCACTCAGTGAATTTTTAAAAAACCTTTCATTATTATAGCTTCGTGTATAAAATTGATTCTTCATAATGGAAATGAAAACTCATTCTCATGCTGCATGAGAGATTTTTACATATGGAATAGAGGTCGCGATAACTGATATTATGCATTCTTAATAAGCTTCTATCATCTAGCTTAAACTTGGTACTGAACGCAATAGTAATAAGTTAAAGACATATTTAGAAAACGTATAAAAATTTGAACGCAATGGGATTTGAAACCGCGTCTCTTGAAAACCGTTCAAGCGCTCTGACCGCTAATCCATGCGTTCTACATCGAGCACGTCGAAATTCTTATACGCTAATTACAACTTATATTTGTTGTTAGCATCTCTATAGAGAGATTTTTACAAATTTCTGCTACCCAAAGATTATTCTACGAACAATCGTTTGGCGAGAGAGAATGCTTTTTCTTAAATATTTTTTTTAATATTTTTTTTAAAGTGTTATTCGCACACTTAGGAAATTGAAAATTACATATTTAGAGAACGTTTAAAAATTTGAACGCAGCGGGATTAGAACTCGTGCCTCTTGAAAACCGTTCAAGCGCTCTGACCGCTAAGCCATGCGTCCCAAATCTACGTTCCAAAATACATATAACAAAAACGTAACTGACCGCTGTCTGTAGATGTAAGATATATGAGGAAATATTATTAGAGGCATTTATCAATTTAATAGAACCCAAGACAATTGTTTTTATTTTTTTGTCTGTTTGTATGTGCGTTCGTGCACGCTAATCTCACAAATGGCCATTAAGTATTGTATTTTGGTAACCTTAACATAAAGTATTTGTTTTATTTCAATCGGTTCATAAATAAAAAAGAGACAACAATTTGTATTATAAATTTAAGCAAAGTAAGTGAGAATCTTGTGTCAAGAGACTTCGTTCTCCACTTTCCGCCCGATTTCAAGAGATTGAGTCTGTGAAGAGAATTGAGTGCAGGGTGTTGAGTTACGGAACTCGATACCGTGCTGTGCCTTAACGAAAATAATTTAAATAGGTATTCACTAGAGGCTATCGTGCGGTAATGACGGAGTCTGACCTATTTAAAATATTTTTATTTATTCAAAAACCAAAATATTTCAAAATAAAAAAGATTTTGGTGTATGTACAGTGTATACATACACATATGCATTATAAAAAGCGGTTATTTAATATTACAAACAGACACTCCAATTTTATTAAATGTATAGATATATAGGGAAAGCTCTAAAAAAATTCTGAACAAGGCAGAAAACGAAATAAGTAGGTAGCTAGTATGTTTTAATTAAAGAATGCAGACAAATGATGGAGGGAGGAAAATCGATTGTACGAAATGAAATTCCTCGTCACTTAAACTTGAATCCGCTGAGTTTAACGACATATTTGCTTCTCTACATGTGGATTAAGGGTATTGACCCCACTTGTGAAGAGAGTAACATGTCACTAGTTCTATTAAGAAATAGGCAAAAGCACAGAATAGTACTCATAGACGTTGATTAGATAGTTTTTACTGACAACGATTTAATTCGAGTTAAACGCTAATGTGAATTAGCGTTTAACTCGGACAATGGATGCGGTGACAAAATTATAAATCGGTCGACTTGCATATATGATGGTTCACACTTTTTGTGAAATCACTCAATTCACGGTAAATATAGTAACAAATACACAAATTGTAAATAATTTTGTAGTACAAAATGTTTTCTTTAGAATCACCGCACTGGCAAAAATTAAAGAAGATAGGTTCGTAATTTAATAATGAAAATAATCTTTTAAAGTATCTATTAATCCATAATGCATAATTTTTTGAAACATCATGGCGCGGCGGGACGTCCTCTGACTGATGCGATAGCTTATGGATTCGATTCTTACCCAGTGGAGTCACCATATTTAAATGTATAATATTTTATTATTCTCATATTTCCGGTCTGGTACGATAAACTGCGGCGTTTAGTTCTACCATTCAACACCCAAAGTCTCCAATTTGGGCAACAAGTGGATAGATGGAATGACTTGAAACCAGGTACTTTCTATACTATTTTACAATACGGTAAAACTTGAAGCTGAAAAAATGAACGTTACAGAATGTGCTTCGTCCAAGCACTTCAACCTATTAAGTTTAAAGTACGCCATTAATTATTAGCAACTTCATAGGAAAAAATTTACAACTATTCGCAATTTATAGATTATTAAACAAAATAAGTGACAGGGGCTGACTATATGCGCGATGGTTGTGGGTTCGAATCCCAGTCGGAGGAAATATTACTTTGAATTATTTTCATTTCTCCGGTCTGTATCAAGACAAATCGCGGCGTTGATGTCCGCCAATCATGTCTCGGATTCGGGTGAAAAGCGGAGAAAAGAGTGTTTCTCTCTGACTATCCTGCTATTCTGGAAAAAGCCTGAAGCTGTAAAAAATAAGAAAATTCTTTTTGTTCAATTATTATATATATTTCTGCATTTAAATTGACACGCAAAACAGGCGTTACCAATATATATAAGTCTCTTTATACAAAAGTATGTTTCAAACACATTGTGTGTGTGTATGTGTAATATAAATTTAGCTGATTGTAATGTATTTCATACATATTATTACAAAACTTGTGCTTTTTACTTATTTTCTATACAAACTATGCAAAACTTCATACTCCTCCGTAATAGTTAGGTACACACATATAGTCGATGATAATTTACAAAAACTGGACTCACTTAGAGTACTTAGCTCTGTAACTCTTATAAGCCTAGCTTAAAGTACTGAAAAAATGTCATTAATAAAAAAGGTATAATATTTTAACGTCCGTAACGGTCCGTACGTCCGTTAGATAATGTTTGAATAATAACAATATGATTATTAGTACGTATGATTTGAGTATTTTAAATGAAATAGAATAATTTATTAAGGAATTTTTAAGATGGTTGGGTATTTAGATGTTAAATTATAAGTGAATGAAATGTTGTGAATAGTGAAAAAGATGGATGTAAGGATGAAGGAAAGGAGGACATAATCATATGTGAAAAATAGCTGTGTGATTGATATTTGCTCATGGACGGGTGAACGTCGTTATAAAGGTGTCATTTGTGTCAGTTTTAAATAATAGTTATTTAAAACTGTTTTACTTGTTTTATTTTACAACCTGTAATATTTGCTATCCAGTTAGTTTGCTTATTAGTTTTGCTGTTGCAATATTTATGCTTATAGTTATTTAAATTATTAAAAGTTCTAATTATGCTTCCGTTTATTATTTAACATCTACCTTGCTAAATTATTGGTTTTTGTGATAACAAACAAGAGTAGATCCAATGAATAAATGGTGGTCAGAGGCTCTACTCATTTTATTTTTAATATTTACTCTGTGTCATCTTCGACATATACATATAATGAAAATGTAACTGATCGCTGTCTGTACATGGAAGATATATGAAAAAACATATTATGAGGGCATTTATGTATAATAAAAAAAATTAAATAAATAGTATTTACTCATTTCTGTGGCGAAATTCATCAAAGCTTATTGTCTCGTCAGAGTATATATAAAACGAAAATCAACCTATTTTGATTTCATGGGATCGAAGCCGCTACCACTTCGATTCAAACTGTTCCACATACGATGACCCTAAGTATAATAATATAAAAAAAATCAATCTATTAAATGAGTACATAAAATTCTATTGTTTTAGTGTTAACATAAAACGTATAGACACCGTTAAATCACCTCTGCTATTGACTTTTAGTGGCCAATTCGATATACATGAACAATACTTAATAAATTAAATATTAAATTTCGTTACACAAATATGAATTGTAAAGTTTGTATGGTTTAAATTAGACACAAAAGCAAATCGAGCTTAAAAGCTGCATGTAGATAAAATTTGACCCGTTTTCAAGATATTTCAGCGCCAAAATAGAAAGAAGGTAACAATGAAACAACTATCACGTTTCTGTGTAGTATATATAGGTAAATACTATATACAAATGTCATTGAAAATATATTTTTGAAAAAATTTTAAAGTGTTATTTCTAAAAATGATTTTTTATAAATATCAGTCATGTCGAACCCGTGACCTATGGTTTAGTAGCAAAAGTATACTATATTAGGTACTATACCAACGAATATTACTGATTTTACGAGTTCTATTCACAAATGATAATTTTAAGTGCATATGAATCATAATAAGCCTAAAAATCGACATTTATTTATTTTTAAAACAATTTTCAATGAAAATAAAGAAAGTTATGTTAAGTTTTATTGTAATAAACTAGAAAATACTTTATAATAATTTAATTCTTCTCTTATAAAAACATATTTAACAGTTTTTTTCAGCTTTAAGATTTTTACCGCTTAGCAGAGTATATAGAGAACCTAGCGTAATGACACTTTATTCTCCACTAAGTAACCAACTAAAAAAGCATGTTTAAAAAGCTAACAACTAACAAAGCATGTTTCGAACCCGCGCATCTCGGAAATTATTATACATTTTCTAAAAATGTAATTTTTTTTTAAAAGCATGTTTAATGACGTAAATTTTTAAACATAATACCATCGTGGCGCTGTGGTACTTCAAAGTTGGTCCCATAAAATTTTAAACAAAAATTGTAACTGTAAAGAATAGGAATTGTAAAAAATAAGACGATAATTGCGTAATAGTAAGTACTAATCTGTTTATTTTTTTTGTTGAAATGTTATTTTTAATTGTGCCTTAACAATGGCTAAACAATATATCATATAAGATAGAAATCTGTCTAAGTTAATAATAATTTAGAACGTGCCTGTCTGTGATGGTTTTCGGATCAAATCCCACACAATTTCCTAGTCTGATAATAAACGTGATTAAGAACGGCCTTGTATGTTCTGTTTTTATGCAGTTAATTTAGTTAGCAAAATGTTTAGAATAAAAAATAGCATTACAATTATGACAGCGGAACTGGTTGCAATTTTTATGGCACTGGTGTATGTTTCCTCTCTTAATTGTAATAAAATAGTTATTTTCTCGGACAGTAAAAGTGCTTTGTTTCATTTGACTAGTTGCATTAAAGGCAAGAGAGGTATATCAGTTGCTTATAAAATATTAGATAAGATTATTATGTTACATAACAGTGACATTTTTGTCAAACTCCAATGTAAAAATTTAAAGATATTACCTGACTTTTTTGAAATTTTAATCAAGTACAAAAAGGAAGTCAGAAAAATTTGGAAAGAGTATTTTGATGAAAGATCAAAATTAAAAAGAAAAAAAAAAAAAAAAAAAAAAAAAAAAAAAAAAAAAAAAAAAAAAAAAAAAAAAAAAAAAAAAAAAAAAAAAAAAAAAAAAAAAAAAAAAAAAAAAAAAAAAAAAAAAAAAAAAAAAAAAAAAAAAAAAAAAAAAAAAAAAAAAAAAAAAAAAAAAAAAAAAAAAAAAAAAAAAAAAAAAAAAAAAAAAAAAAAAAAAAAAAAAAAAAAAAAAAAAAAAAAAAAAAAAAAAAAAAAAAAAAAAAAAAAAAAAAAAAAAAAAAAAAAAAAAAAAAAAAAAAAAAAAAAAAAAAAAAAAAAAAAAAAAAAAAAAAAAAAAAAAAAAAAAAAAAAAAAAAAAAAAAAAAAAAAAAAAAAAAAAAAAAAAAAAAAAAAAAAAAAAAAAAAAAAAAAAAAATATCTATTTTTTTGCTATCGTGACGCAGCGGTACGGCATCTACCTGCGAATGCGAATGGTTGTTGGTTCGATCCCCAGTCGGATAAACGGTTATATTTACATTATTTCAATTTCTTCCGTCTGGTGCAATACAGAGCGCGGCGTTGAGTTGCGCCGCTTAACAAGCAATGTCTATATTTAGTACGATTGGAAATTGAAGATCGGACAAAAGCTGAAGCTGATTATCTTTTAATATTATAGTAAGTAAGCTTCGAGATTCAAGTTCACTCTGCATCCTTAAGACAGTCAAAAAAAACTGAAGGCCACGAACCTACGGTCCTTGTATACCTTTTTTACCCCGGCCACTATTACCAACTTCATCATACATTCCCGTGGATACTTCATTTCGTAACACTAGGTATGTTCTCGAAAATCATCATAGGTCTCCGCTTTCCTCTCTTTCCAATCACTCTTGCATATATATATTTTTGGCTTTTAATTAAAGAACAAAATAATAAGCTAAAGTTATCATGGCGCAGCAGGACAGTGTTTGACTTTAAACACAATTGGTTGTGGATTTCAATTTACATTTCTCCGGTCTGATACGACAAAACGTAGTGTTATTTTACAAATTCAAGCAGAAAGTGGAGAAAGGATGATTAAAAAGAAATCATATTTTTACTTTTGCATTATACATACATACATACAGAGAAAAATTACATTACACTTGAAATAATAAATAATAACACATGTTCGAAATGGCTGCTACAATTTGCAATACCCTAGCCTTTATGCCAGCTGTATTTATTAGGCTCAGGTCAATTTCGGCATTAACTGTAATAATGGACTTCAGCTTTTATATTACCCATTTATATAACATCTTACTTTCTAAATTGTTTCTTGTGACCCAATTGTGTATTAGTCTGTCTGAAGGAATGTAAGTTCAAATCCCACTTAGATAAACAAATGCTTATAATGTAGGTAGATGGCACACGATCTGTCTACACATAATGCGACGTTGGGTCCAAATACTAGCTTGAAGCTATCTTGGACCAGTGAATGCACTTTAGATTGATTCCCAGAAGGTATCATAACATACTGAAACTATTTTTATTTCCTTACCATCCCCCGTCGGTTTCTTTCGCCCGCCCGTTCGACGATGCAAACAGAGGTCCTAGCCCCGCAGAGGGCTCCCTTGCGGACGTTGAACCCCTCACAAGCAACTATTTAGTGCAACCAATTTGCTGGTACCGTGCAGGCACTTTCTGCCACGTCAGAAAGTGAAGGAAGGAGTAGAGTCTGCTTATGTCGGAAAGAGCGTGACGCTAAAAAAACATATGCAGGAAATTCGTTAATAGACAATTGTAGTTATAATGATCCTTCAAAACGATGAGATAAATAAAATTTAATACCAACAATAGATGAATTAACAATACTGGACGATTATTCAAACATATTTTAATGGGGTTTCATTATTCAGTTTACATAAATCAGTATAAAGGTATGAATATCTAAATATTCACAGTTCATACTACCACGCCGTGGCACGACGGGAAAGCGAGATGGTTGTGGAATTCGATCCCCACTCGGGTAAATGATATATATAGAAATTATCCCCGCTCTGCTGAGCCAAGCGAGGCGTTAAAATCCACCGACTCGAATACGAGCGGAATAAAGGAAAACGGTATATCTTTAAACTAGGTTCGCTCGGCTTTGTGAGAAAAACCGTGAAGGTATAAAAAAACCTAATTTAGGTAATTTAATACTTTTAAAGTATAAGGAATGTATAAAAATTTCGCCGTAGCTGGATATAGAACGTATGGCTTAGCGGTTAGGGCGCTTAGTTATACGGCTTCCCAGAGGCGTTAAAAAAATTATTCGTTCTAAAAATGCTATTTAACCTAGTTTCTAATAAGTATTTGTTTTACAGCCACAGAAAGCTTAGCTGTATTCTACAAGCACACAAAGCCTAGTAAGGTACTTTTAGGTACTCCACGGCAGCGCTACATTAGTACGCCTTACCTTTTGACCTCGTTTACAATATAACCATCAAACGCGCGACCTTGTTTCTAAAAAGGAGTGACTATTATTAAAAAATAAAATTATAAAAATATAAAGAAGTTAGTAACTTGAAATTCAAATCATTATAAGCATTATTTTTTCTAAGCAGCGGTAGTGGCGGAACTCAACGCCACACTTTCTCTTGCACCAGAGCGTAGATATGAAAACAATTTCAATAGAATTCTTTCTCCGAATGGAACCACAACCAATCACGAATCTGTTAGACATTGCCAGTTAGACATTGCCAGGCCTCTTGAAAAACAAAGTTATGTAGGAAAATTGATCATGTATGGTTTTCTTTTCCTTTTTTACCTTTTCTTTTTTAACTTCTTTATAAATGCTAGGAATAAATCACTCTACTCTCCTCTGTTCACTATTCTATTACGCAAATACACTACTGTTGCGAGAACTACCTGTACAATTACTAAATAACCTATAATATGAAAAAAAAATATATAGCTATAATGATATTTTTAATAACATGGACATATATTGTCTTACTTATACAAATTCAATAATCTGTAAAGTGCTAGACACTTTGGCGTTGCGTAGAGACGCTGCCTCGCTGTGAGTTCGCTGCCGCTGATTCCAGCCGCTGATTTTCTGACTGCACATTACATAATAGACTAAAATACCATCCACACCGGTTTTAGTAGGAATTTTCTTCCACTTAACTGTGGAATGTGGCGTTGAGGCCAGTATCAATAACAGAATGCATTCTTTCTATGGAAAAGTTCTTCACTGCCAATCATATGGATTATATAGCAGCCTTACTCTCATCATTAATCATTATCCAGTCGATTAAGATTGGGACTAAATGACTGCTAGTCTTCAGCTCTGATATGTCCGGAGCGTTCCTTTCTAACCAAGATTGGGTGGATCGAGCTTTATGTACTGCGTGAACTGCCTTTGCTTACTGCTTAAGTAGTTGTTATGATTTTACCACCCTATTGCTTGTTAAATTATCATAAAAAACACGACATGGTTCTAGGTGCTATCTTCATCTCCCGAGATAAAATCTTTTGCTTTTGCTTATGGACAAGATTTCTTCGAATTATTTCCCTTACTGCTTTGATCACCTTTTTCGTAGTAACACTACAGCCGGGTCTTTTTTTTATCACAAACAGAGGTTTTTAATATCGCGAAAATAAGAAAACACATTGAACAATCATTTGAAAATGACACATTCCAAATTCAAAAGTACTATTTGTACTATTTAGTTTATTTTTAATTGTAATGTTATTTATGGCCAGACATATATAATAACAGCTTTTTGAACAAAAAAAACCATGTTGTCAAGCCGCGAGTGACAAGCAGTGTGCTTTAAAAAAAAAAAAAAAGGATGTTGTCAAGCATATCCTTATAGTATAGCTGGTCTATTATGATTTTACATCAAATCTTTCACTCTAAAAATCAATTATAGACTAAATCCTTCCTAAGCCTAAAAGCTATACGACAAAAAAAGGTTCTTTCACATCCATTCAGTGGTGCCAAACATTGAATTTTTACTGTTTTATTATAGAACTAGTAGAAACCCGCAACTTCGTTTGCGTAGGCTTTATGACGTATCACTTCCATTTACCACCTGTTGATATTGAAACTTCAGCCCAAAATTATAATAACTTGCGTTAATGTGGTAATTTTATTGTCTCTAAGACTTTCGCATCAGACGTTCAAGAAAACTGTATTTTTTTTTAACTTTACCCTTTTTTCTCTCGGCGGACATAGGGGACCCGTTTAGCGCTCTATTTTCCGTTTTCCACTTCAATTCAAGATATTGTACATTAAATATCGAAATTTAACGCCGACTTTGTCTTACCGGAGAGAAAAAATAAAAACAATCTATGTACAAATATATGTAATTAAAATGTAACTGATCACTGTGTGTGCATAGAAGTTATATGAAAAAATATATTATTGGCATTTATCAATGTAATGATTTTTTTATTTTTTTTCTGTTTGTCTGTGTATTTTTCCACTCAAAAATGATTTAACCAATTGAAACCAGTTTTAACTATTGTATATTTCGCTTAACATTTAGTGTTTATTTGGTTTCAATCTGTTCATAAATATAAAAGTAAAATACTTTTTATTATACATTTAAGCAAAGTTTGTAATTTAAAAGAGAAAATGTAATTAACTTAGCAGTGTACTACCCTTGTGTCTCTTATAAACCAAGCGTCCAAGCGCTTTAAACAATGAAGCTGTACATTCTTATCGAGCTACATCGAATTTTTTATACTCTTGTTAACAACTTACTTTTGTTGTTAGCCTCTCTAAATGGAAATGTTTCCAATTTCCGGTACAGAAATATCAAATCTAAGAAAATTCTTAAGTCTAAAGTTTTGCAAAAGAGAATGCTATTGATTATATATATACTAATTTAAAGTGTTGTAGAGGCCGTCGTGGGGCAGTGTCTGACCGTATATGCGGTGGTTGTGGCTTTGATTCCCACCCGAGGGGATGATTATATTTAAATTGTTTTCATTTCTCCATTCTGTTGACAAGACAAAGCGTAGCGTTGATTTCCGCCTCTTTACCCGCGATGTCTCAAATTCTGGGGGAAAGTTGAGATCGAAATGTCTCGACGCTCAGTTTCCTCTGACTAGTATGCTAAGAGGGAAAAGGCACGATGCTGAAGCTGAAGCTTTTATTCACACACTTTGTTTTCTCTCTCTGTCTACTTATACTACCATACATGAGAGACGTGTGAAGTTATTAAGAAATACATTTTTTACCTCGACTCAGAACTCAACCTTAGACCAATTTATTAAACAGGGTTTTATTAAACAGGTTTTCATCCCCCTGAACTGAATGGAATAACAAATGTACATAATATCTTCCTACACCTCGACCAATGGAGTATAAAACGTGTGTACTCCGAACAAACCGAACTTCCGTTTACCGACGTGGATTATATGGTATAACGATCAAAGCACATTACACAGCGAGCTGGGAATTCTGAAATTTCGCCCCGTCGCACAATGTCAAACAGTTTCTCCTCAAAATTGGTGATTTAACTGAAGTTGTAATTGCTGCATTGCTGTATCAAGTGACGTAGCGTGGATGACATGAGGCAAAATGTCGAAGGTATATTTAACATAAACTGATATGAAGAATACTATACTGACGTTATTATTTTTATTTCATTAAAATTGGGAAAACAAACAGCATTTACAATAAGTACGTACAATTAACAAATAAGACTAATACTTTAGCCAATTAAGTTTCTAAATTAATTGTACACAAAACATGCTTTAAGTGAAATTAAATACTGTTGATGCTCACTTGTAAAGATATACGTGGTGACAATACTTGGCTTCCGCTGCCGGAGTTCACGGAAGTGGGGCAGTTCCTTTGGCCCCGGCTAGTGGCGGTTAAGAAGGAGCATTCCAATATAGGCCGGTCGAGTCCCTAATCGGGACTCGTAAAAGGGTTTCCTCACTTTAAAAAAAAGTAATGCCAAGTGCTGTCTTGTTGTACTTGTCATTTTCTATTTAAATAAATAATATTTAGATTTTGATAATATAATAAATATAAATATGTTAGACAATTGACTCATGATTATTTTCTTTAACATTATTATTAGATAACGTGTGAAAACTACTTAGAACTATAAAAAATTGTACTAATATGAGACGAATTAAATTACGACACAATTTTAGTATTTTATTACAGAAATAAGACTTGTATTTCGGCAATAAAAATGTGAGTTTTAAGACTTATAATTACTATATATGCACTTGAAACCTACATTCACGCATAGAACTGCGAAAATCGAATACAGCCACATGCCACTTTATGCAAATAAATTTTATATGTTTCATGCCTCGCTTTGTATTCAATTCCACATATCCGATAACTCAACTGTAGCACAATGGCCTTGAAATTGAAAACCTATAATACCTACACAACGCATATTTATGTATTTTTTACACAACTGTGTACATAATGCATTATACTTAAAAGTATTTTCTTGCTAGATGTATGTAACCAATGATTTCCATATACATAGATTTTACAGAAGTGATAAAGATCAATCACTCCGTTCTCCATTTGGAGCCAGATTTTTTAAAAACCATTGGAGGCTATCGTGACGCAGTGGAACGGCGCACAACTGTTCTGCGCTCTGATGAATAGACAAAGTGCGGCGTGGAGTTCCTGTACTCAAAACGTAACGCACTGAATGGAATAACTCAAATTCGAGCGGAAAATGGTGAATGAAGTGTTTTGACACCTGGTTCTGGTTGGAAAAACAAAATAAATTAATAAGTATTGTTTATATAAATTTTTCTTTTAAAGTATAAAAAAGTAGCTTCAAGCCTTTTCCTGCAGGAACAGGTTTTCATTGACTACCCTGCTATGTATAGCCTTGAAAACGTAGTGTCAAGACAATCCATTCTCCATTTAAAGTATAAATTCTGAATTAAAAAGTTAAGAAGCATCGCGGTGCAGTGGAACAATGTCTTATTGCATATGCGATAGTTGTGGGATCAATCAATCCACAAACGGATAATGAGAATATTTAAAATATTTTAATTTTCGCACTCTGGTGTGAGCATTGTTTATTTTATAAATTTAATTCATTTCTTATAAAGTTAATATAAAAAAGTTGTTTTTCTGCAACTTTTCATAATTTAAACTTACTTTTATCAAATTTTAAACTTCTCCACAGCATGGCGTTGACTTCCGTCACTTTATTCGATGTATCGAATTTATACGGAAAGCGGAAAACGCGGGCTTTGTTATTTTTTATTTTAGTACAGGCCACAGCGGCACCAAGACAGACACATCATCAGCGCTTGAAGGGAAATAAATGTTTCAATTATAATTATTTCGTTGTAAGGCTTACCTTCAGATTTTCTAGTCAATTTTAAGACTTACCAACAGCAAAGAAAAACAATGTATATTACGTGGGAAAAACGCTGAAATAAAAATGTGCTTAAGGTCATTTTAAACTATGTGCAGTCGACACATGAGTGTAGCTGATAGTGCTGGTCCCAGACTTCATATATTTAGACTTCTTGATGTGGAAATAAAGGTTGTTAAGTTAAATGTGATATCGGTTATAAACTTCCACTCTACTCTCATAAAAAAGATAAATCTGTCCGTAATTTTAAAAATACAATACACAATTTATAGTTTTTCCAATACTGCTTTGTCTGACTTATATATTTACTTTTTTTTTTAATTTCACCTTTTCCCGCTCCCGTTAAATTTCGCCAAATCTACATTCAATGCTCTCCCATCCAACTAAACGTGTAAAATTTTAACATACAGTACCCAGATCATTCAGGCCTACGCATAGTAGTTTTTGCTGTACGCTGTCTGTCAGTCGATACACGATGTACTCGTATATATATATATATATTTTATATATATTATATAAAAATATAGTATATCAACCTTTTTTTTAATTGATAAAAACATATCGTTATTCATAGTTTCGTCGTTAGTTCATGTCATAAACTTATATAAACTACGATTTACTACTTACATGTAGGTACTAGGTATATTAGAAGTTAGAAAACATTTTTATTGATATTTCTACGACACTTTACTTAAGAGCAAATCTAACTTTATGACTTGATTCAGCTGAGCTTTGCTCTGAAAGTTAATATTTTTACATTATGTCACTTCTTATCCATATAAACTGTAATTTTATGTCAAATTTCATATTTCTTTATCAGCATAATTTATGTTAATACTTGTATAAAGAAGACAAGGTGCAAGAGTTTCTGGTTTTCTTATAGAAACGATTTAAAGAAGGGACGGGTTCCGTAGGGCAGAGCCTTAGGGCCTTTAACTACATGCGTATGGCCTCTTAACTACCCCGCCAAGTAAAAGTAAGAATTAAGAATACTACATGAAACAGTAGTAGGGTCAACCCCGTATATATATATTTTTTTCTTTCAATTTCACGCTTTTTTCCGTATAACAAGGCAGTCAGACAGAACCAACCAACCACACGAGTTTGAGGCGTTGCGTGTTCACGCTTTGTGTTGTGACCCGAGTATAGGAACCTAAATAATTTAAATGTATCAATTATCTGAGTGGTAATCGAACCCACAAGAAATAACATTTACAGTGAGACACAATCGCACTGCGTCATAACGGCCTAATTTTTTTTATTTTTAAATAATAAATAATGATATTTTAATACAAAGGTAGACCAGTGACTGAAAAAGCTAAATCTCCTTGTCGAAACTTATAAAAATAAATTTAAGCTTTTTGAAATATTTATTTCCCTCGTAGTAATAGAAACCGTCGGGTTTATTTGCTCAAATTCCACATACTAGCAAAACTTAACACATTATCAGCAAATGGGGTACAAAAGTCCTATTGCGCCTTCGTAGAAACGGCTTTGTATACAACTATACCAACTATAGCTATAGACCTTTAGAATAGCGGTAACCATTATAGAATAACAATAAAAGTGTTAGCTTTGATACACTTAAGTACTAACATTGTACTGAGAAACGATGAAATTCATGGCTTAAAATTTCATTCCTTGAAGCCTAAATATTTATTTATGATGGAGAAGAACTGAACTGAACTTATATGCTTTTATAAGCAGTTCTTCTCCATCATAAATACTAAGCTGAAGCTATTATTTTTTATTATTTCTATTTAAATATACCTAGATATATGAAAGCTATAAAAACTATAGGTGGGTTTTATAAGCTTGAGTGAGCTTTCACTAGCTTATAGAGAGATTTTGTCATCTAAATTATATCAGTGCTCAGTGGTGTGCCATTAGGGACGCCTACGTCTAACCCTAGTTAGCAGTAGATTATAAAATACTGAGAAGTAACCCCTTAGCATTCCATGGATTCACCGTGCTTAGCTCATCGCTCAGCAGAGAATAGCTTAGCAGGCCACTCTAAAATGTGCATTAAAGCTCGCCTCATTGTCCGACCTTCTTACAAATCAAATTTGACAATATCCTTCTAATGCCGCCATCGAGCCGAAGGAAGCTATAATACTTTTTATGACATGTATTTTTCTTTCAGCTTCACCCTTTTTACCGTGTAGCAGGATAGGCAGAGAGAACCTAGTATCAAGACACTCCGTTCTACAACCGTGGAACTGACTGCCGCACTTTGTCTTATCACCAGAGCAAAGAAACCGTAATAATTAGTATAATTATTTATTCCCACTCGAAGGTTAACGTTCGTTAGCTGAAACTCACTTCAAGTGTGACTTTCACACTTGAAGTGTATTTAAATTTAAAGTTTAATTACATAGTACCTAGTCATACTTGTTTTGTTCATTGATTGATGATTTAATTTGAAATCATTCCTTCGAGTGGGAATTGAACCTATAACCATCGCGTATACAGTTAAACGCTATCACACTGTGCCACAATGGCATAATGTTTTTTAACATTTTTAACAGTTTTTTAAAGTGTTAGGGTCACACACTTAGGAAATTGAAAAACATATATTTAGAAAATGTATAAAAATTAGAACGCAGCTTACATGTTTGGCTATATTTTCATTTAAAAGTGTTATTAACGTTTAAAAATTTGATCGCAACAGGGTTCGAACTCCCGCCTCTTGGAAACCGTCGAAGTGCTCTGACCGCTAAGCCATGCGTTCTACATCCGGCTGCCTCGAAATTCTTATATGCTTACTACAACTTATTTTTATTGCTATAAAATATAAAAATGTATGACTATATTATCCTATGTAATTTAAATTCAAATACGCTTCGAGTGTGGTTTAGTTAATAAATTGGATAAACAGAGCAGCCTTAATGAACGTTGTAAGACCCGCAGAGGATTACTGTCAATTTCAAGTTTTGGAAAGTATTTACCAAGCTCGCTTTTACACCTATAATTGCAAGTTTTACGTTTCAACATATATTTTCACATATGAACGGCTGAATTAGTGTTTAAATTAAGCAGGATAGAAAATAGGATGATATGTCAATAAAAGATTAGATTATATAAACGCGGTCCTTGTGGCGCAAAGGGACAGTGTTGGACTGTAAGCACGATTGGTTGTAGGTTCGACTTCTACTTGTCCTACTTGGAGAAGCAATCTTAAATTAATTGTTTTTATTTTTCCGCTCTGGTGAACAAGACAAAGTGCAAACTTGAGTTTCACCACTCAACACGGAATGTCTCGAATTCAGGCCGAAAGTTCTGAACTGAGTGTTTTGACATTAAGTTCTCTCTGACTACTGAGCATAAAGCTGAAAAAAAACGTATATAGCATTTATCATTTAAAAGTACGTTAAATAGTATAACTTATCTCCTTTTCTAAATATGAACTAGGCAAGGGTGAATGACTGATAATAATCTAACACACGAGATAATAAACGAACTGTTAACGTAATTAGGTTTTTTTATATATATGGTATAAGTTAGCTATAAATTACAGCTTCACGATTTTTCGGGAGTAGCAGGGTAGTCAGAGAAGATCTAGTGTCAAGGCCGTCTCCACTTTTCACCTGAATTGGAGACATTGCTGGTTAAGTGGCGAAACTCAACGCCAAGCTTTGTCTTAGGAAGCAGAGCTACAACTAATCACGTTTGCAGTCAGACGCTGTCCCAGTGCGCCATGATGGCCTCAATAAAAATAATACCTATAAATAAAAAAGATTTATTTACAGTTGTTATTAAATTAAATAAGTTGTTATTAAATACGAGTAGTTGTGGGTTCTCTCTGACTGCCCTGCTACTCTGGAAAAAGCTTGAATCTGTAATTTATTGGGAACTTATATGATATATATATAAAAAAAAAAAATTACAGAATATTACATTAATAGTTCGTTTATTATCTCGTGTGCTTATTATCAGTCATTCACATTTGTCTAGTTCATATTTAGAGAAAAAGATAAGTTATATTATTTAAAGTACGTTTAAATGATAAAGGAAAGTTCCAGAAAGTCGTAAGAAATTTGGCCATAATAGTGGCCATAATAAATGTTATTATATTTTTTACAGTTTTACGCTTTTTCCGGCATATAGCAAGGTAGATGGAACTAATCTAGTGTCAACACTCGGCTGTCTGCTATCCGACTGAATTTAAGAGGTTGCTGGTTGAGTGGCGAAGCTCAAAACCATACACTGTCTTGCCTCAGCGGAGAAATGAAAATAAATTTTATATCGTCATTCCCGAACTGGGCTTGAACTCACAACCATCACATGTCCGTCCCATTATCCCTCAATATATATATATATATAATCGTAATTGCTAAATTGTTTTTATTACTTTCCCTAACCTTTCATCATCGTGGACTACAGAGAAGCCTGTAAAAGTTTTAGACAATCATAAAAAAAAGATTTTTGTTGCCTAACCTGGATGATTAAATTTCACCATCCCATGATGAGGCCATAATACCAAGTTCCTAAAACATTTTCTTTAGTAAAATTGTACAATGAGAATGCGGCATACAAATATTGTGTTGTAACACTTACTCCCCAATACCCTACAATAACTCCCCCTCGTTATTACACCGGTAAAATGATATTTATAATATAATATTCTTAAAAACGCCGTTTAATTCGACAATTGTCTTACAAAGCGGTACTAAGGGAGAAAAGAGCCTTTAAGCTAAGCTTGTGCTAGTTGTAGCCCGCATTTTCGTTTGCGTAGCCTAAAAAACGTAAAATTACGTTTTTTCCTGCTCCCGTAGGAATTTCGAGAAATCTAGTAAATGATTACCAATTTTTTTTGAACTGAATTGGATGATTCAACAGGACGGACGTGCCACACAGGTCATGCCACATTAGATATTCTACACGAGCGATTTAGGGCATGGTCATCTCGCGTGGAGGTAATGTACACTGGCCACCGAGAGTGTGCAAATCGACCCCGTTAAACTATTTCTTGTAGAGAGCCACAAACCACAGCGGTCTCCAAACCCAACATAACCGGCATGGGTGACTGGGTTATCGGTCAAATTTAGCCTAATTTATTCGCCAGAGACAGGGAAAAATGCATTTCAGGTGCGCTCTAACTAGAGAAGCATGGTCGGTCATTTAAACGATGTTATTTTGACACATCGTCCTCCCCAATTAATAATATTGTAATTAGCTATTACTATATATGTGTTTTTGTTACGATATATGGGGAATTATTGTTCTATGGACCCAGAGGGTCTGTTCGGACCTTCTGCATTTTTTCTAATTAATTTGGATGGGTTTAATTGTTTTCTTTTAATTTTTAATAATTTAAAGTGTAACAAAACATATATAAATTTCGCAGCGGGATTCGAACCTGCACCTCTTGGAAACCGGCGAAACCTTGGAACCTTGGACGGTTTCCACGAGGCTCAGGTTCGAATCACGCTGCGTTCAAATTTTAATATGTTTTTATATTCTTCTTTCCAAAATAATAACTTTTTGTTATATACATAATATAACAAATATCATCATTTTTTAACATTTTTTAGAGTGTTATTCACACACTTAGGAAATTGAAAAAGACATATTTAGAAAACGTATAAAAACTTTGGACGGTTTTCAAAAGGCGCGGGTTCAAATCTATGCGTTCAAAAGTTTTATACGTTTTCTAAATATGTTTTTTTCAAGTATCATCATAACACAATAACTTTCACTATCGATAGTAAAGTGTAATTACGTACTTGTTTGGGAACAAAAATTTAAATTGACTCAGCGACTTTACTGTGCTATCGTTGCTGTGTTGTAAAAGGTAATAATTTATTTATAATTTCATAATCTTTGATATACTTAAGGATGAGTGAAGCTATACTGTAATAATATAATAGTTTTTAAAAATCTCCTACAAATTATGAATTTGTTTTGCAAATCTTTTAATATAGATTTTTTAATTATAATTAGTTCGTAGTCAATAAAAAAATTGCAGCCTAGAAAGAAGATATAGCCGAAAAGTTTATTAATAAAAATAAAAAATCGTATAAAATAAAAATAATCCATAACTTCTCAACAAACTTTGTTTTATTTACATTAAAAGCGCCCAGTGAAGGAACCTTTGATTATATACAGATAAGTATACATTTTAAAAGTAATAATAAAACTTACTGTAAAATAAACTTAGAGACTCAAAAAGTATTAGGTATTATAATACAAATCTATTAGTAAATTGAATATATATATATATATATATATATATATATATATATATATATATATATGTATATAATTGGATATATACATATACTCATTTATGTACATTGATTATAGTCTAGTTTGTTGTTTAGTTGGACAAAGATTGCCTTATTACACCCGGCAACGCATTCCGGAGTTTTACTGTCTTGAAAGTAAAAGAGTCATGATAGCATTTCGTACGGCATAGAGGAACCAGAAAAGTATTTAGGTATAAAATTATTATAAAAAAGAAATTAGAAGGAGCACCATTTAAATTATTTTCTCGTTGTCCTTATTTCTTTGCCACTGAATCGAAGACATCAGGTTCATACTTTGAAGATATTGGACAAGAAAATTGGACGGCAAGTAGTGAAACAAACTAATGTGCCAAGATTTATCTTATATACATAGATAGATGGTAAAGCTAACAAAGATTGTTTTATTACCTTCACATTGTACGTAAATAACAAAATACTCAGAAAGAACCTAATGTCAAGACTCTCCACAAGTGTTGAGTGGCGGAACTCAACGCAGTGTTTTGTCTTGTTCACAAGAGCGGAGAAAATAAAATAATTTAAATAAAATCACTGGCCCGACTAGAAATTGACAGATATCGAGTCACCGCCAATCGCTTTTACAGTCAGAAAATTATTTAAAATTACTTAATAAAACCTATGAGAAAAAAAAACATATACATATACAAGCTTATTTTTAGAAATGCATAGAACGCATGGCTTACCGGTAAGAGCGCTTGAACGGTTTTCAGGAGGCGCGGGTTCATGTCCCGCTGCGTTCAATTTTTTTTACTTTTCCTAAAAATATGTTTTTCAATTGCCTAAGTGTGTGAATATCACTTTAAAAAAATGTGAAAGGCATATACAAGCTTTCATTTATTATTTTATCTATTTAAATCCATCGATTTTGATCGAAATCACATATATCAACATATATTGGTTAACTAACCCGAGATTAGTGTATATAATTAACCATGTAAATGTATAAAAAAAATATAAATGACGAAGTACTTTGCGTTAAAACTAGTTTAAACTTAGAATATAAGTACATATAACAAGCATTCGTCAGTCGGTTTACTTTAGAAGGAGACTGAAGACCGGCGCGTGCGCACGCGAATGGTTAAATCGATTTTTAAAATGGGGTATTTAAAAATATTTTTATTCCTGTTAGTAGCCGTTTTAGTTAGCGGCCAAGGTCCCAAGCCCCTAGTAAGAATTGCCAGTGGTGCTTTACAAGGGGTGTGGAAAGTTTCTACTAAAGGTCGAAACTATGCTAGTTTTTACGGTATACCTTACGCTCGGCCTCCGGTTGGTAAATATAAATTTAGGGTAAGTAAACAAACAAATTTTACTTTAATTTTAACCTTTATAGTTGTGGGTTCAATACCCACTCGGCGGATTGATTATATTTAAGTTATTTTTATTTCCCCGCTGTAGTAAGACAAAGCTCAAGTTGCAATCACAGTTAGGCGAAAAGTGAACAAAATAGGGCCTTAAGATTAATATCTCTCCGCCTCTCCTCTCTCCTCCTCCGATGTGGGAAAACTGTACATTAAGTTATTAGTGAAGTTATATGATCATTAAATTGGTATGAAATAGATATTATTATTATATAGAAATCTTTAAGATAAAGGAATAGACCTCGGTTTCAACTACTTTGACCTGAGTGGTCGTATCTAGTTTCGTATCACAATCGACGGAGTACAAACAAATATATATAATATAATTTATGTTAAATAAGGTTTAACTTTGCAAGCAAATATAGAAAATAATTCTATATCGGCAAACTCTCCGGTAATTTGTGGTAGAAATATTGCAATAAGAAAAATATTTTAAGTTTCTGAAGGTAGCTAGAGAAGTTTTATTTAAAATCCAAAACGTTCTTTTTTGAAATAGGCTATTTTACACGCACTTTTGATTCGTAAGTTAACACGAAAATGTCTTCCATCGGCTTAGAAAACAGTTAAACAAAATATTAGCATGAAATAAGTTTAAAAAAAATACCGTGATCAGTGTTTTTTAAAAACAATATTGCTTACTGAAAGCAAAAGAATAGGTAGAATTCTCAATTCGGTACATATTTCGTTGCATTACAGAATTGAATAAGGCTATCATGGCGTGGGCAATGTCTGGCTGGAAACGCAATTGTAGTTCCACACCAATTGCAGAAAGTGTTATTTTGAATACTAGCGACCCCGTCAAGGCTTCATCTGCTACACGACTATAAATATATGACTTTTTTGCCCGCCCGCGTTCTCACTTAAATCACAAACTTTGCTGGAATTTATAATATAAATGGTTGTAACTTTTTTATTTATGAACCGATTGAAATTAAATAGACACTAAATATTAAAGGAAGCTTACCACAATACAATACTCAAAACTATGAATCGATTAAAAATATTTTTTGGGTTCTATTATATTATATATGTATAGATATTTTGGTTAATTTTAAAGTGGTAAAAAATATAAGTTGTAATAAGCGTATAAGAGTTTCAACGTAGCTGGATGTAGAACGCATTGCTGAGCGGTCAGAGCGCTTGAACGGTTTTCAAGAGGCGCGGGTTCAAACCCGCTGCGTTCAAATTTTTATACGTTTTCTAAATATGTCATTTTCAAGATCTTTGGTTTTCGCGCGTCCTTAAGTTACGCTGCCCAACAAACAATGAGCGAAAAACAGCGTAAAGCTCTAAATGGAGTTTGAACTTGCAACCACAATTAGATTTTCTATATTATCATCTGAGTTTTGTATAATATGTTATTTATCATAGTAGTGTCAATGAAATGAAGGTTTTCAACCTTAAAATTGAAGGTCTTAAATCTTAACTCGAAAAATCTTGTTACAGTATAAAAAATATATATAATAAGCTCGCTATCTAAGCTCATTTTGTTGAGTAATAACTTAATATCTGTCGTATTACATTGTTTGTATATACAAAGGCTAGCGTGACACAGTGGGACAACGTCGATTATCCGGTTAGTTGTAGGCTCGATTCCCAATCGGGGAAATGATTATAGTTCCGCTACTCAACACGCAGTGTCTCGGATTCGGACAGAAAGTTTATGACGGAGTGTCGTGACACTAGGCTATTAACTAAATTGAAAAAGAAAAGAAGTAATTTAAACTTTTTTTTGATTTGATTATTTTAAATAACCAAAAACTGGATGTCATCTTAATTTACTGATAACCTTGTGCTTATCTAAAACATCTAAGTAAAAAACAATTAGGTACCTAATCAATTGTTTTTATTGAAATATAAAATCTGTGTTCTTTTTTACTTTCGACCAAATTAAATGTCGCGTTACAAGAGCCTACATTTTAGACAACTGAAGAAACTCCATGTTTGTGAGTAGGAATCCTAGTAAGGAAATTATTAATTTATCTATCTATCACTTATCTATCAATCAGTCTTGCTACTTAATTTCAATTCAGTTCTCACGTCCGATTAGCTTTTGAAAGCTAAGAAAGCCCTGCCCTGCTATGTGAAAGCTGATAAAACCCCCTGTCAACTAGAATAATATTGCCTTAATGAAACGCAATTCATTATATTCTTTTGTATATATGTATATGATAACACGTTTTGTATATACAATTTATCTCTTTATTAGTCAAACCTTAATCTACCTAACATGTAAATGATAAAAAATGGAGAACAGTGTCACATATAATTAGTTTGAAGTTTTCCTCTTCATTATCTATATATTTATTATTCAGCTTCACACTTTTTCCCTGCATAGTCAGAGAGCCTACCTTGTGTCAAGACACTCTGTTCTCACTTTTCGGATCTGGTGCAAGACAACTACTACTAACGTTTTTCTACTAGCGTTCGTAGAACGCATGGCTTAGCAGTCAGAACGCTTAGACGGTTTCCAAGCTGCGCGGGTTCAATGCAGTGGGCATTCAAATTTTTACACGTTTTCTAAATATGTTTTTTCATTTCCTAAGTTTGTGATTAACACTTTACAAAATCTTAAAAATGACCAGGATAACGAGAAAATATTTTTTTTCTTTTCTAAATCAAAAGGTTTAAGTACTTATAGTGGAACTACATACTGAAGTCGATTTTGTTTCCAGGAGCCGCAACAAGCTAAACCATGGCAAGGAGTGTGGGATGCCACAAAGCCCCTCTCAGTGTGCCTCCAATATGACCCCTTTGAAGATAAAGTGACAGGTACTGTATTGACTTATATACCTATCGATCGTATATAACTTATATACCAAATAACAGTTAGCCCTGTATTTTAAATCTAAATCTACATAATTTATAAAGGTCTAATTCATTCTATTCTAATAGTTATTTATAAGAATGGTTTGTTATTTTATTTATTTTAAGCTATTTTTCGATTCTAATTATATATGTAAATACTTTGAGGCCGTCGTCGGGCAGTTGCCTTTCAATTTGTTGTCAAATGATTATATTAAAATTATTGCCGTTTGTTCTGGTAAGACAAGACGCTGTAAAGTTCCGCCACGTGAAAAATGGAGTGAAAAAATCGGAGCTAAAATAAAATTATCGTGTGAAATTAAAGTTAAAGGTTTAATATAAAATCATGTTACTATGTTTCACAAATGTAAAGCAAAGTATTTTTTTAGAAATAGTTTGATGTAGTTAATATATATTCATTCATCAGTCATTAAGTCATTAGATTTCCATTTAGAACCGGTTTTAGTAATCACTTGTATATGTATTAGGTACGGGTATTAGAAACGTTGGTGACCTTTTTACGCAAATTATAAGGTAAATGAGATGAAATTTAATTTTGGATTGGGGTTCAATTTGAATTTATTTTTATAGAAACTGTATGTTTCGATAAAAAAAGAAATTTTAAAAGTATATTTTTTTCAGAATAAAACACTGGAAATATATTAAATTAATACAATAAATATTACACACGACCACCAGCATCTGTTTGTCATACACTTTTGTATAAGGTGAAATTCATACATATATGTTACTAAAAATAGCAGGGTAGTCAAAGAGAACCTAGTGTCAAGATACCACCGTTCTCCACTTTCCGCCCGAAATCGATCCATTGCGTGTTTAATAGCGGAACTCCACGCCTCGCTTTCTCTCTTTTAGACGTCTTAGGTACCAAAGAAGAGAAATTAAAATATAAATAATCAGTCCTTCAAGTGGGACTCGAACCCACAACCATCAGGTATACAGTTGGACGCTGCGAACTGCAGTACGACGACCTCCATTTATATTTGTAGTAACGATTAATAACATATAGCGAGAGTGTGGTATCCACGTGGTATAGTAACCCAATTACCGATGACAGTGAATGCTAAATATAGTATAGCATTCTTCATAAAGTCAAAGCGAACAAAGTTTCGGGAACTTAACTAGTTTAAAATAAATAATAAGACATAAAGCCAATACTACAATAAAGTAAGTCTAGTATAAACAGTTACATACAAGTTTCGTCGTGTTAATCTTTCTTAATGTATAGGATACTTATATATCTGAGTGGCCATCAAAACCAGCGTAGTGTAAGACAGACTCTGACTGCCTGTAGGTATGGATTCGATTACCATTCGTGGGAATGATATATTAAAATTTCAAGTAAAACAAACTAAGCCAAGCACGTACCTTGAGTTCCTCCACTCGACACGTAATACCTCCATTTCGGGCGGCAAGTGGAAAACGGAGTGTTTTGACACTAGATTCTTTCTCACTACATTGCTGCGACGGGCAAAGCGTGATGCAGCAAAAATAAATGTACCTGACATTTAAACAAAACCATGTATTATAATGTATATTAAAATAACTTTTTTTACGAATCTAAAATCAATAATGAGATTTTTTGTTCACAATTGTTACAACACACAAGGTATTTTTTTTAGGTAAGTCGTTTAATTAGCATGATAGAACTTCCTTATGTCTATGTCTTCCTGTATACTGACAGTATTCGGATATATAAAATATTTTTAAAAAACCTATAAAGAATTGAAAGTAGCGGGACTTGAAACCACATGGACTCGTTCTTGGAAGCCGCCCAAGCGTTTTGACTACTAAGCCATACGTTCTATCCAGCTTTGTGAAATTCTTATACTCTTGTTACAACAATTTTTTTGTTGCTAGCATGTTAAAAATAACAGCAGATAGGTTTATTATTAGGTAGGCTTATTTTAGCTTTACTGATTTAGATTTAACGGTACAACACTCTTTTCTTCGTTTTCCGCCCATATCCCACAAACCATTAAACATTGAAAGACGGTCTTACCAGACAGGAATAGTAAAAATAATTTAAACATCTATAATATAATAAGTCGTCTAAGTGAAAATTGAATCCGCTTGTATTCTCAGACACTTCAGTACTCACTGCAGCAGGATAACGATGATAGAAGAAAAAGTATGAAAGCTATTTTATATTAAAGACCGAAAAATTAAAATAATTTGATAATTCCTTCGAGTGGGATTCGAACTCGTGCCAAGTGGAGTGTTTATCGATAACATAGTAATTATTGGACATCATGTCGAAAACTAGATCATAGAGGCCGCCGTGTGGCAGTACTGAATGTAAACGCGATTGGTTTTGGATTCGATTCCCACTCGGGGGAATGATTATATCTAAAATATTTTCTCTTTTTTTCATCGCTCTAGTACCTATGACAAAGCGCGGCGTGGAATTACATTTAACACGCAATGCTTGATTTTCGGGCGGAAAGTTGAGAACGGAATGTCTTGACACTAGATTCTCTCCGATCACCCTGCTATGCGAGAAAAAGCGTGAAGCTGTAAAAAAACTATAATAGCTACCGTTCACTGTAACAAAGTAACCAAATTGTCCTGTCAAGGTCTAAAGAGTTTTAAAATAAATACGAGTACATTATAAGTTATA
Source organism: Podotricha telesiphe (assembly GCA_038994665.1). Classification (NCBI taxonomy): domain Eukaryota; kingdom Metazoa; phylum Arthropoda; class Insecta; order Lepidoptera; family Nymphalidae; genus Podotricha; species Podotricha telesiphe. Next base: position 85,149 of record JAOYRR010000225.1, on the reverse strand, counting down.
ACCAATGTACATTTTGGTCACGAATCAGTTACAATAATTATTTGCATTGTTTATGCAGTAAAACGGTAATCCATACCTAATAATACTATAAATGGGAAAGCGTGTATGTTTGTTTGTTTTTCACGCCGCAATGAAGCTATGTTATGCTAGGATTTTTGAAGTGGATATTGTTAGAAGGCTGAAAAGTAAGAAAGGCTACTTTTTACCCCATTTACATTTCATATCCATGGAGAGATCCATAATGATACGTATATCAATCACTCCATTCTTTAGTATGGATGTGTTAGTTTCTTTTTAACTACGTAAAGAATTAATATAATTTTTTGTAAAGACTTTGTTGGAAATTCGGAGTGAGGGTCAAAGAGGCAGAGAAAAATACCTATACCACTTATAAGTAAGCAATGAGCTGCGGATTCCTAACAATTCGTGTATAAAAGTACTAGAGGTACTTTGAATGAACATAATATTGAAGCCTTCGTGCATCGTGGCTCAGTGGTGCAGTGTTTGTAGGTTCAATTCTCACGCAAAGGAATTATTATCTATTTTTTTTTCTATCTGGCTTTCGTTCTCGGGGTTAAGGTTGTTGTTTAGATTTCTAATATTTCTTGAATTACAAGAAATAAAATGTATCACATTTTGATTTTCCCTTTGTTTTGTTCCGTCAATTGGCGCTGCTATTCTAAAGTTTTAGTAAACTAACTGGTTTGTTTACAATATTAAATGTTTTTTTCGAAGGAAAATAACATTTTTCAATTAGACTTGACGTTCTTCTTAATATTATTTTCGATTGTTTCTCTCTGTTACTATTCAAGTGGTTTTATAATAGCTCGAAAAGCGTCAATACGGCTGTAACTATTGAAGATGCGAGATAAAACGGGCAAGAACAAGCAGAACATCAAGCTGAAACGAGAGCTTCTGAAATGCCCACAACCTGAGCAATGGCTACTCGAACAAGAAATATATTTACATCAAAGCACTCGTAAAAGTTAAAGGCTAAGTTATTGCAATGGTGGAAAAAACATTTTTTTTTGTGATGAAATCCTCACGGATACTAGCCGGTTGGGGACTCGGACAGCCGTCCGTAGTCCGTATACCCACTAAAACCTCACAGTGCTTCACCTCGACCGCCACACACATACAAAGTTTTCACAAACTAAATCTGGGAATGGTGCTCTAGAAAGCTAGAAAAGAGCTAGAAAGAAAGCTAGAAAGCCCTTGTTGAAATTAGTCATCCTAACATAAAAACATTTTTGTTAAATTTGTATAGTTGAAATTTTAAAACAGGCCTCTATGGAACCAGGTAAAAAAATTCAGTTTCACAATTAGGGTGCATCTGTAAAATTACGTGATCGCTGGTAGCTTTGCTGAACCAATGTTAAAAATTGGAGATGGGCAGTTAAAAACTGATGCTGAGAGCTGTGTTTTACTTACTGAAGATTTTTATAACTTAGTACGTACTAATTCTGTAGTAATTCGGAAATCTGGAAAAAAATCTGTGTTCTAAGCTGTACATATATAACAATGCACACATATTTTAAAGTTGATTGTATCCATCGACAAGATCCATCAGATGTTGAGGTCAGCTTAAAACTCCATTGTGTCACGTGTCTGGTGTGCACTTTGCCTGCGGTCAGCGTAACCTTGGTTTCAAATTTTGATTTTCAAATTTAATTGTTAAGGTTAATCACCTTTTCAGCTCACGTGTCATGTACAATAAAATTATTGTTATTCCCCATTGACAACTCAAGCGAAGCCGCGGGTAACGGCTAGTATTAATATAATAGTGACATTTTCGTTATGTCCTCACTGAAATCCGCATCTTGTCAGTTTGACAAAAATAATTATTGTCCGATGGAAAAAGGTGTTCAGCCGAAACCAAACCGGCAGCTCTGCTCAAAGTTTCAGCCAAAACCGAAACAGACACTTGTCAAATCATGTATATATATTGGAATCTAGTATTTTCTTCACCTACCTACAATTTGATAAAAATGAATATACTTAATATCCATACCGGACGTGAATAGGTTGATAAGTCTAATTGCTTATACAATTTTCTAAATATTAATAAGCAAAATTATTCGTTTTATAATATAGGGTGATATGAATAATCAACAAAATTCAAGCACATAAAATAATTTCAAATAAAAAAGTCCTTGAATTACATAAAATAGAACGGGGCCAATAAATTAACACGTTAATCAACTTATTAACGCTTGCATAAATACATTTTAATGAGAAAAAGATGAATGAATATTCCAAATGTAATTTATTCCAAATGTTTATAGTCAAATATTACATAAATTACACTAAATAATATTTTATGTTTAAATATATTTTTTTTATAAAAAAAATTTCCTTCAAGATATGCGCTGTTTCAAGAAGTGCTTACCATCATAGAGGAGTTGGTAAAGAACTAAATGTTCTACATCTCGCCCCTGACCAACTCCTCTTGAATTGTTAAGCGTTAGTTGGCCGAAACCGAAACTTCGGTCGTTTACTGAAAAGAGCTTTTCATGTTGAATGGCACATTTTAACCCCGAATTGAAATAAATACAGGTTTGCATCGTTTATATTTAAATAAATAATTTGATAATTTCTTCAGTTTTACGCTTGTTCCAGCATAGCCGGTTAGTAGAGCGAACCTAGTGTCAAGACACTTTGTTCTGGACTTTAAGCCCCAATTCGAGACATTGCGTCTTGAGTGACGGAACTCGTGACGGAGGAACGAAATAACTAAATGATAATCATTCATCCGAGTGGGAATCGAACCCACAACCAATTGCGATGACAGTTCCGCTGAGCCACAATGATAATTTAATATATTGACATATAATTTGTTGTACTAGCTGACCCGACATACTTTATACTAATCTGTACTTGCGTAACTATCAATGGACAGTATAGAGTATAAATATTCAGTTAAGGATCTTTTAATTTTCTATTGAATTAATCTTTTGTTTATTGAATTAATAGTCGTTAATGTAAATCTACCTTCAGTTCTATTTATTTATGGTTTAACTTGTTTTTTGTATGTGTGGGTGAAAATTACCGTTCCTTGGCCGGGGAACCGGGAATCGGCCCCCCGGGATTCGCGCTGCGGCTCTACGCCAAAAAATAGACACGATTATTCCGCGTTCTTGGGGGGTGTATAGCTCCATGGCTTGTTTACTAGTATTCTACATCTGTCTAGTTCACAAATGTCAAAACAGATTGGACATTGGCCGCCATTTGCAAAAATAGTAACATCTTCCAATAGGGTGATTTCTTTTGGCCCACCTTGTATACGTTCACCTTTGACGCTAGTTAGTGCACGATAACATTCGAATGAATTTATGATGGCATAATAGTAGCTAAATACAAAATCTTCCATTGTTTTTTTTATTTTCAAATATTTTTGTACACATAATAATGAACTCACCAAAAATATAAATAATTCTTCTAAATGAATACTAACATTATTTTTTAAAATATGATTACATTCTAGAAGGTATTCTATTATCGTAAATGAAATTAAAATAACGGCCATAATTGAAACAACACGTCTTTTAAAATCACACGAGCTTAATATAATACGAGTATGTAAAACGAATAAATTGAGCCTTTGTTTAGTTTGCCCTGAATTTGGAAACACTGAAATATACTTTGGCTTATCATTTATAAGAATAATACACATAATTTGTTTTAATAAGCTTTTATTACCTATAATAATGTATTTCTATAAATATAACTGAATTTTGCAACGTTTTTGAATATTTACATCTGTGTCCGGATCTGACATATTTTTATAGCATGAACCCGTGGTCAGTCCAGGATAACCAGAATAACAGAAAATAATTGTAAGTGTATTTTTATTACTATCAACAAACAATGTATTAAACTTTTTTTTTATTTATTACTATTAATAAGATACGTACCTATACTTATAATATAAAACAACGATTAAATGAAATACCTTGTATCAAAACTATTACTACAAAGTCGTACATTTTACAGCCATCTTTGTATAGCTTGGAATTATCAGACTATTTGTACTACTTAATAATAGATAATATAATAAGATCAAGGTCTGGGTTAAAGATGATGTTGAAAATATTTTTTATTACACAATCGAATAAAATTGGCGGCTAAAGAAAAGAGTGCTTTATTTTGAAATTCATGGAAAAAGGGAGAACCTCTAAAAAACATCTCTTTTATAAATAAGTAGATAGAGATTTTATATTATACAGCTTATTCAATAAGATATTTATATAATAACAATCTGTTACAGTGACCTCAATATATAGGTTAACTATATATAACTTTTTACGTAACTTCAAGATTTACAAGCTCTCTTTTATAATAAGTATTTTAATTTATTAAGTAATGTGTTTTTAAAACGTTATTATTAAAAATATTTTATTGACATTATATCTTCGATTATATGATTGATACGCTACTTCGTTTACCACTGTTGGGTTCGTAACCCAACATCACTATTTTTCAATTGATAGTGTTCTTTTAATCATATTTTAAATAATATATTTTAAAGAGGTTTATTAATCATTATTGGCGATTGACAAATTTCATTGGCACATCGGTATCGTTGAAGTATTATTTGCACCACAGTAATTGACTTGATTTTAAATAGGAATCATTAAGTTTTTTCAGCTGTCACAGTCTAGTGACGTTCCTGGAAGTCACGAAGCTAAAAGGTTTTAATCGATTTATATTTTCTTATTGTATTCGTAATTATCGATTTAAATTTTTTCCTAAGTATTTATACGTGCATTTTGATTTAAACCATATTAATATGCTAATTGAAACTGTCTTCCCGAATTAGCGACTGCGTGGGTGGCGGAATATAATTAAAATATAATAATTTCCCGGGGTAGGATTGGAACCCCCAAACAAACAACAAACAAACATTGGAACAAACGTTGTCACAGTGTGACACTACAGCGTCAGTTCTTCGTAAATTGCAGAAATTACATAACCAAACAAGTAAATGCGACCCAAATTACTTATATGCACATAATTGCGATGCATTTATGCAGATAGCCTTCAACTCACACAAATGGACACACTCACACTATAAAATTAGGTACTTATTTGCAAATGATATACTTGAAATACAAGAAATATGAGCATTATTATAAACGAGAATGTTATAATAAGAATGAAGAAGAATATGCTCAGGCCTTGGCACAAAGGAGAGGGAGGGAGGGAGACCTTGGTGGATCTTCGAGGACACAGTATTGATGATACTGGAGTAAACTGAATTAAAAAGCATGAGGACCTCCATACGGAGGGTGTGTATGAAGAAGCTGATGACGGTGGGTGTGGCGAAAAAAGTATCCAGGGACCTTAGCATTTGTCGCTCAGTTCTTTATACCTACCTAGTTACCTTGTTAGGGACAAAGTGTAAAGCTAACAAAACTGGCTATCTTCCGCAAACAACTTCCATGACATTCCATTGATATTATCATAAAATAATATTAAAACGATCAAACTTCTAAGTAACTTCATAACATATTTCACACATGAATTAAAGTACTTAAACTATTTCCAATTCCGCGAATCAGAAATAAAGCGGAGTATTATGTATTCCAAGAAAATGGGTTAATGTTTCTAAAACTGGGCATAAAGTAGCGATTGAAGGGTCCACGCGCCAAATTTGCAATTCAATTGTTTAATAATGCTTTTTCGAACGTAACAGTAGAGAACAACTTCGTCAATGTCACGTTGTCAAGAAGATTTAGCCTCCTTGCATATCTTACTATATTTTGTTTACCGACTATTTATTGTTCACGAGATATATATTTATTCTCAGCAGCACTTCCTTCCAAGCTGGTAGTTATTATATATATATATATCTCTCTGGTGGTTATATTAATTGGCGATTTAAAAGTGTTCGTATTAGTGCTATTAAAATAAAGAAGGCCGGCAACATTCCTGTAGCTCTTCTGGTGTTACACGGAGGCGGGGATCACTTACCAACAGGTGATCCGAACGCCCGTTTGCCTTGTCTGTTAAATAAAAGAAAAGAATATATTGATTAAAAATTTATATTACAATAAGTATTCCTCTTTCTATACAGGTAGCGAAGACTGTCTGTTCGTTAACGTTCACACACCTGCTGTCAACGCTGCAGCGTCACTACCAGTGTTGATTTTCATCCATGGCGGCGCCTTCATGTATGGAAGCGGATCCCTGTATGAAGCTTCTCATTTTATGGATAAAGATGTTGTGCTGGTTACACTGAACTATAGATTAGGACCACTAGGTAAGTGAAGTGGAACGTTTATTTATTTTTTATTTCCAAGGTTCGGTTCTAACTTTCTTGCCTTTCCTTGCTTGACTGTCGGCATGGGGCACACGAATAGCCTGTAAACCCAGAACAATTCAAACTTCTATATATGTAAATGCGAGAGGTCACTCGTCACGAAATATCGAATACCGCTTATTTATAGTTAGTATACGTCCGCTACAAATTTTGCTATAGGGCTGAATTAAGGAGGTTTTTATGATAGTCTTTTTTTGCTACAAACTCGAAATCTGGCAATGAGATCTTATCAATACTACGGCGACAAAGAAGTGCCAACTAGTTTCTTATCATTCATTTCACTTTCCAGCTAATTTTTACCTGATCTTAAGCTTGTTCTCTAGGGTCCGATCATGTCCGAAGACGGCACTGTTAATAGAATTTTTAATTTGTTAAAAGATAATATATTAATTGAAATAAAATTTATATAACTGCGTCTAAATTTCAGCATTATCTTTCACATTAATATTATTATAATATTAAATTTGTTTTATATATAAAATTAGCAGGGACAGCATAAATTCGCATAATCGCCAAATGTGGTCATAAATTACTTACATATATATAGGTATTACATATATCAATAATAATTGGTGTAGTTCATCTGGAATTCAATTGACGAATTAAAATAGGTACATATTAATTTTAAAAGACTGTACTACAAAATTGTACAACTTTAAGTAGTTAATATTCTAATTATATTACTTTTTACAGTTCCTTAGGCCACTTCAATGCGGTTGTGGGTTCCATCCCCACTCGGAATTTGAATTATTTTCAACTCTTCGTTCTGGTAAGACAAAGCGCAGCGTTGAATTCTGCCAGTAAACAGGGGGTTTATTTTAATATTAGCGGAAAGCTTAAAACGGAGTATCTTGACACTAGTTCGCTCTGACCATCCTGCTATCCTGGAAAAAACGTAAACCTGAAAGTAACAGTTATTGTCCGTCGGTATTGTCCATTCGTATATTCAACTTTACTCTTGTTTACAGGTTTTCTAAGTACAGGCGATGAAGTAATACCAGGCAATGCCGGGCTGAAAGACCAGTCATTTGCCTTAAAATGGGTTCGTGATAACATCATGATGTTCGGAGGAAACCCTGACAGTATCACATTGACTGGATGCTCTGCCGGGGGCGCTAGTGTACATTATCACTACTTGTCGCCATTATCTAGAGGTATTTTTTTATTTTTCTAAGTGTTCATTAAACAAATTAAAATTTTAAAAGTTCAAGTGTATTAAAAGTGTTTCTTTTTTTACTAAATACATAGAAACTATTTTGTATGTGTCTTTAAAAGAAGTGGAAGGGAGTAATAAAGCTCGATGTTGAGACGTAATGTCTCGAATTCAGTCGATCAGTTTTCATTCTGGTCGTTGTCACACTCTAAGTTCTAGGTGCTATCCGAGACAGGTATAAGTATAAACGTCAAACTGAAATCTATACTATTTACAGTCAAAAGCAGCAAAAAGACCGACCGATTTTGATAAATCATTCTAAAAAAGCTACACTTTTTAAAAAATTGGTGCCAGGGTCATAAAATCTAAAACAGTAGATACAACCGCAGGTGAACGACTTATAAACGTGTACTGCCTTGAAACGCAGTTTGTTTTATACAAGTTCCGTAGGTAATTATTAATAAACCAAATGTATTTCCAAACTCAATATTTCTTTTGGAATATACATTTACATAACTAGAAAACCCGCTTTTGACAATTATTATACTATTATAAAACACTGTACTGTAGTTGTTGTTGGATGAACTTTATATTGAAACTGTGTTATGAATAAACTGACCTAAATCAAAAAGTATTTTCTAGAAAACTCCAAAAATAAAGTATAAAATAAAAATAATATAAAAATATACTGGTAGAAATTACAGGGCCTGATATAAATATTCAATATACTATAAAATAAACAAGTACTAAGAAGTGAGTTTTCATCGGCGCAGGTTTAAGTCCCGCTGCGTTTATATTTTTATACGTTTTCTAAATATGTCTTTTTCAAGTACTTAGAACTTTAACGAACTGACCAGGTTTAGATTTAATTTGTAGGCGTGATAGGTGTAACGACGAAATGTCTCTATAACCTACTAAAAGATTTCGGCCTGATTTCTAGCACGCCTTTCGGTAGCGGCATTAGTGGGATCTTTTCTATTTTGGTTAGGTAGAGAGAGGAGAGAGGACAGAGGAGGTGAGTATTAATGCATTTTAAAAGGTCCCCATAAGCCTACACTTGGGCCGCAATTTTTCTAAAAAAAAATTTTATATACTAAGTGTGAGAATAACACTATAAAATCTATATTTCAATTCCCAGGTACATTCCACAGGGGCATAGCATTTAGTGGTGCCGCTTTCGCCTCCTGGACTCACGCGACGAAGCCAGCTGAAAAGGCCAAAGCACTATCCGCTATAGTCGGCTGTCCTATAACAACCAACCGCGAAATGGCTGACTGTTTAAAATACAGACCTGCTGAAGTATTAGTAAAGGCTCAAGTTGAGATGTTTGTAAGTAAAAATATCATTTAAAACCTTTGGTTTTCGCGTTTTTTACACACTTTATATCACTATATTTTTAATGTAACTTTTTTCAACGTATATGCTTTTTAATACACAAATAGCACTAAATTATTTAAATTATTCAAATAAGTAATAAATAAAATACATTTGATTTTGTAAATACCTATTAGCTATTCTAGCCAAGAATGTACTTTGTATTTAAAATGCAACTGTAAAATAATTGTGGAAACGCAAAAGCAACGTTTGTTAAATAATTTTATACAACGTTTGTTAAATAATTTGATTAATAATACCTTTATATTAAAAAAAAAATTAAAGTGGTTTTCTGTAAGCATAAATAAAGTGTTTGTTTAATTATTTAAAAAAATTACAAAATTAATTTAAAATACCGATATTAAACCTACAAAACCTATAGGATTGGAGAGTGAACCTCTTCACAATATTCACGCCAACTGCTGAAGTGGCAGGCTCAAAGGACCCTTTCCTCTCAAAGTACCCATACATTGCGACTACTTCCGGGGACATGCAACGACTCCCTCTCATCACGTCAGTCACCTCTGAAGAAGGATTATATCCAGCTGCTGGTAAGATTTAATTTCCTGTAATAATTTTTAATGTTTTCCGCCATTTTCATCTGTACGTATACTTAAAAAATATATACATTAAATAGGTATTTTTAATATACAAATATAACAAAAAACAATATTATCATGTAACTGTCCAAATACATAAACAAGAATGATAAATAATAAAAAAAATAAAAATCAATGAGAAAAATAAATCCACATTTGAAGTACTTTTCTGTAATTAGATGTGAAAACCAGATTGAGATTGATAGTTTAAATTTAGATATATGATTTTTTAATTTTATATCAACCTCAGTTATAAATATTCAATTCCCATCGATAACTTCTTATGATTTTTTTTATTTCACGTTTGTAAGATGAAGCAGTCTGTCGGAAAATGTCTACGAGTATGAGAAATATACATGTACAGCTAAGTGTGCTAGCTGTTCACTGCTAAAATTATATTTTAACAATAGCTGTGCCCGCGACTTGTTCAGCGTGGAAATCTAGAATAAAAAATTAACTTACCTTACTCCTTGTTACACCAGCTATCTGCCAGTTAAAGTGCCGTCAAAATCGGTCCAGAGATTACCCGGAACAAATAGACAGACAAGAAAGTGTTTTGTTATATGTATACATATACGTTTAGTAAAAAGCGGTCATTTGATATATTACAAGCAGATTCTGAAATTTTATTTGTAAAGACTAGCAACCTGCTCGCGGCTTCGCATGTGTAAACTACACGACTATAACTATTTAGTTTTTTTACCTACCTTCGTTCCTACTTAAATGGAAAACTTTGCTTAAATTTGTAATTTAAACTGATATATTTTTATTTTTGAACTGATTGAAATAAAATATACACTAAATATTAACTGAATTTTACCAGAATACACAATAGTCTAAACTGCATTTAAATCGGTTTAGCCATTTTTACAATAAGTGCACAAACGTTAATAAACATATACAAAAATTATTAAACAAAATTTTTTTTTATATTTTTTCTATATGTTTTGTTTTGGGGTTCTATTACACTGATATATTTAATATAGTGAGTACCCCTTAGGGTACCTACTTATATTATACTAAAGTAAAGTGCATGCACTCGCATACTGTGTCGCGTATACGGTTATTTTATGTGCATTTCTAATACTAACAGTCTCTTATGCACAAAGTAAACGTTAATTTACACATATGTGTATAAACGCGCAACTTTGTTTGCTCAATCAACTTTTAAGGTACCTTTGAATATAAACGAAGAAAATGATTTGTTACAAAAATTATCACTATGCAAATTAGTTGTATTTTAAGTTTTTAATATTAGCTGCAATATTCTCGTAATAGGTTTCCTTGGGGATAGTGGTTTGTATGAAAATCAACATTACTTCCCTGCGTTACTACGAAAAAGATAAATTATTTAAAAATATTTTAGTATAATTATAATGGTCCTATTTTGGTTGGTCGAAATTTAAAAAATATCTTTTTATTTACAGTGACACGAAAGGAGTACCTTGAAAGTAGATTTTCCTAAATCCGATTTTCTTATTACCATAGGAATTTTGATATATCCTCGCTTAGTAACCCCCTACATTTCTTACGGTTACATGCCATAATTCAGTTTTCATCAGCCATTTAGCTCATTCGTTTCGACTGTCAGTCACTCGGTAACGAAAAAGTTTTATAAACATATATATATATATATATAGATAGAAAGATTACAATAGTACTTTATTTACATTGTAACAATTTTATTTTTATGTATAGTTTGTTTCAAATTATTTAAATGCCGTGGCGTGACGAAGATTATGATGTAACTTGTGACATTGAATAACTGTAAACGATTGTCTGTGGTTTCGATTCGTTGTGGGTTCCCTAGTCCAGCGAACGAGTTATATTCGAGTTATTCTCCTTTACTAACTCTGATACGACAAAACGCAGGAAAATACGTAAGATACACTTTCTCTCTGCTATGCGGGAAACAGCGTGAAGATGGAGTGTTTAAAATTTTAAAGAGTGTAAAAGTGTTAAGTGTCACACACTTAGGAAATTGAAAAACATATTTAGAAAACGTATAAATATTTGAACGCCATCGCATAGCGGTCAGTGCGCTTGGATGGTTTCCAAGAAGTGCAGATTCGAATTCCGCTGCGTTCAAATTTTAATACGGGATTCTAAGTACGTTTTTTTTAAAATGGAGTTATTTTTTTATTATTATTAATCTATTTTAATTATATACTTTTTATATATAATATTAAAACATGCTTATAATTTACAGTTTATCAAAAAGACCCCACAATCCTTCCGGAATTAGAATCAAGATGGGAATACCTCGCCAGTAACATTTTCGAGTACAACGACACTTTGCCTTTAGAACTGAGACCGATCGTAGCTAAGAAGATCAAAGATCAGTACTTGGGAGGGAAACCTGTAGGACAAGATACATATGCACAATTAGTTCAGGTAAATGTTGTTTTTCATTAATTATATTGTTTCGTTTGTGGTCTATACAATGTTAAACCCCCCTTTTTCCCCGTTTTCAATAGGAGTCTTGAGAAATTCTCTCTTAGTTTAGGGTATTACACACCCTCACCATTGCACCTTTCTAAAGCTAAACTAAAGCTGAAATAGTCGCTGTGCAGTTACTGACAGTGGTCAGTCATTCAGTAAGTTACAGAGATTTTATTTTAAAATGAAATTATTTTTAACCAGTTTAATTACAGGTAAACCACGACTGTGACCTGTGAAATGTATTTTCGAATACCAAAAATATACGCGATTTATAAAAATATACACGGTTAAAAATAGTTTCATTTCAAAATGTGTAGTAATCGCGAAAATGAAAGATCTTATTAGAGATTTTATTTACTGTCGAAGCTGAATCAGAAGAGTGCAGCTATATGTATATATTACTAGTTATAAAAATAGACTGAATTTCTTCAAAAAAGATGAATTCACTTTATAATAGAAGATACCTTCTTGATTGTCTATTTTTGTATAAAGTTGTAAATGTCCACAACTATTTTCTTCGCTGCGAATTTTTGCTCCTAGCAAGCTACCTCGTCACTGCAGAAACTATCTATTCGTCTCAACTAAATTAACCACTAATTTGGGCAAGTTTTATTCGGTAACATCCCTGTAGCTCTTCTGGTGTTATACGGTGTTAAGGGGGTGGTGATTACTTACCATCAGGTGACCCACCGCTCGTTTTCCTTGTCTATAGCATTAAAAAAACAATTTTTATACTGTATCCAGAACGGTAGACCTGGATATTTTCTTTGACAAAAGGCACGAACTTCCCGGTTCATTCACATTAAAGTCCCTGTGACCTACGTGACCATGCACGTTAGTTTTTTTTATGAAATGTACACTTTAATTAATTATTTCCTATTGACCTTTTTTGTATTTTCACGTAAATATTTATTTTTGTAAGTTTTTGAATTAATGTTTTTTGTTCATCACTAATATTTATATTGTAGGTGTAAGTCTGGTAGATCATTATCACCTGTAACTGCGGCTACACTTTGTTTTTAATTTTACTAGTGTTGACTGTGTGTTGGTGATTATAATAAATAAATAAAGCACAAGCCTTGCCCCCTGCGTCTTATCGCTTGCGGAGGACGAATAATTAGGTTAATTGTAGTTATTATATTTCTATAATGTATATTTCACTTTATAGTAATGTGCACAATTCTCTTTTTTAATATTTGTCTATAAATGTATATACAATAAACAACTTTCAGGCGCTCGGCGACCGCTTGTTTGTAGCAGACGTAGGGAAACTAGCACAGTTACATGCTGCGAAGTCACACGAGCCTACTTACATGTACCGATACTCGTTCAACGGCCAGACCAGCCTGGCCAACATAATGGCACAGAACAATGAAAATTACGGTAAAATAAATACTTTATTTGCGAAAACATATTTGACACAACAAAGTTTTGTGGGTCATGATTTCCTTTTTAACCAATTATGCCTGACTTAGGATATTCCGTCCTTCCAATAACAACGTCTATAATATATTTTAAATATTTATATAAATTGACTGCTGTGAAAAAAAAATTACCCGCAAATTGTAACTAAAGTGGATGCACTTTCACAGATTGACTGGAAGAGATCTCTAGAGATAAGTCCACTTGTAACTATAAAACTTTATTGCTTTAACTTTGTATTTTTTTCTTAATACAATAATTAATATAATATAAAATTTATAATAATAATAAATATATATATAATAATAAAAATAAAATAATATTAAAAATACAATCATTTCTTCTAGTAGGAATCGAACCAACAACCAATAGCATTTGCAAGTCAAGCGCTTTCCCGTGGCTTAATCAGGACGTACACTGTATTATACTATTATTTTAATTTCATATCAGGTGTTAGTCACGCTGATGATGTACTCCTGCTGTTCAGCTACGCAGACCAGCCAAGAGCAAGGACAGAGGATGTGAGCATGAGAGAGGCTCTACTGGATATGATATACAGCTACATGAGTAATGGGTAGGTTTTTTTAAAATCAAAGTCATATATTTTTAATTAAAAATAAGAAGTTACATGCTTCATTTTTTGAACGTCTAACAATTTACCACCGGTGTACTAAAGTTAATACCTCAGACCTGAGAAGAAACGGCGCAAAAAACTCAACGGGACTTGCATTTTTTTTCCATTACAATATTTTAGATTTATTTGTGACAATGATACCTTTGAAAGACTGGAGTGAGCATTGCATTCCCAAGGCGTGTTATTATTTATTAAATTGTTAATTAGGTAATAACCTTCAACACACAAACGTCTTATCACAACTAAAAACGTTTACTTACAGTTAAACATTATAAGAAATTTTGATCAAGGATCAATGTAAAAAAACCGATTATAATAGGTCATAGTTTGTTTAAATTCATTTAAAAAACATACGTTTCGCTATCCCGGGCGTACTTGTCATCAGGTCCGGACACGTGTGCAACTTTTAAAGCAAATCGGAAGAGAAATGGATTAAACTAGAGTTGTCTGATTATTATACATTGAGAGACACGACTCAATGTAATAAAAGCGTGTTAAAAATATTAAGGAATTGTGACGCAGTTGAAAAATTTACACGTACATAGATTTAAGGAGGTGTTTATTAAAAAAAACCATCTTGCAATTCTGGTTTTACAAAATAGTGAACAGAGCATCTTAATAAGTACAGTAATTTTTCTTTATTATTTGTCATATAAGTTAGAGCGGAGAGAGTGGGTGATAAATAATCAATAAAAAAACATGTGGCGGCACGTGGACGGTACATGTACATCTTTGATATTGACTTTTCCTTAACTATATTATTTATTCAGCTTCGCGCCTTTTCCCGCATAGGACGGTAGAACCCACAACCAATCATGTTTAGAGTCCGACGCCGTCCCACTCCGTCACGATAGCCTCCGTCACTATAGTTGTCGAAATGTGTTTTTGTTATATATATTATGAATTTTAAAGTGTAGAAATAAACGCTATCAATTTTCATGCTGGAAAGCTGTGACTATAAGAAATAAATCGACTATTATAAGGGATCTGTGCCAAAATAAATTACTAATTATTTTTAGACATATTTTTTGGATAGGAGTAATGTGTAAAAATCTCTATACAGAGATGCTAACAACAAAAATAACTTATATAAGAATTAGTGGTAATTTTTTTTAGCATCTGTAATAAACGTATAAGTATTTCGACGTAGCTGGATGTAGAACGAATGGCTTAGCCATCAAAGGGCTTGGACGTTTTAAAAGAGGCGTGGGTTCGAAACTTGTTATGTTCAAATTATTATACGTTTTTTAGAAATGCCTTTTTATGTACTAGGTGTGTAAATCTCTTTTAAAATTTTAAATATATATTATTCTTTGTAAACGTAACTTCTACCGGGTAGGTACGAAGCCAGACTACCGGGACCGGGTACCTGGAAATGTATCACCAAATGGTAAATCATACAACTAAAATTAACCATTACCAAGTGAACTTTAGAAGTATTCCATGGGTTCATCCTGCGCGTGCGCATCGTATTGCAGAAAAAGGAGCTCGAAGCAGTTCGTGGGACTTGCGGTCCAAGTGTAGGCTTAAGGTGCCCCTTTAAAATGCAATAACGCTCCGAGCTCCTCTCTCCACCTAATTGTAATTAAAAAGAAAATGCGACATTTATAAATAATGATTACGTACTAATAAGCTTAAAATATTATAATGATAATGATAACAGAATGTAAGGAAACAGTATCGTGCTTCGAAAAACATTTGTTTATTTAATAATAAATTATTTTATTTACCTGTTTGCATTATGTTTGACTGACAGTGTTTATAACTACAGAAGTCATAGGTTATTTTATTAAAAATTATAGTATCAAATTACATTACAACAACCAAAAATCTTACAAAAGAAAAATCTCACGTACTATCTAATACTATACATTTTCATTATATTAAATAATGAAAACGTATATAGATATAGCGATCCGCGGCTTCTTCCTATACTATTCCTGAACTATAGCTGTTTTGTATTTTCAGCTGCCATTTCGTAAAACAATAAAATTCCTGCCAAAACTAAAAAAATGGGAAAAAGTATGCCTATGTTCATCCCAAAACCCTGATGTATCTCTATATAAAATTTCATCACAATTGGTTGAGCGGTTTGACGTCACATGCTTTCGTATTTATAATATTAGTATGAATTTATCGTATTATACCGGTATTAGGCGCATATCTTAATGGATAAGGAGAAAAACATAGAATTATCAAATTTCTTTTAATTAAAAATTTCAACGTAGCAAGATTCGAACCAGCGCCTCTTCGAAAAATGTGGAAAAACAGTGTTAAATTACTCGCCACTTATCGTCTTTTTTAAATATTAGGATAAAAGATAGTAACGACACGCTTTGTCTAACAAATGAAATGAAAATATATTATTATAAGTAAATATAAGCACTTCCCTAGCAAATTTCGAATCGACAACCATCACGCACAAACAGTCACGTCTCAACTGCGCCACGATCGCCTACGTAGATGGCTATAAATAATTATTGTATATTTCTCACACGTATTTAGAAGCTTCTTCACCTGTATCTATCCATCAATGTAAGAAAATTTTGCAACGATATTAGAACCCTTTTATATATTAAGCATGTTTCTTTTATAAAATGTCATGTCATTTTTATAAAACGTATAAAAATATGATCGCAACGGGATTTGAACCCGCGCCTCCTGGAAACCGTTCAAGCGCTCTGACCAATAGGCCATGCGTTCTAAATACAGGTACGTCAAAATTCTTATACTAGTTGTAATAAACACAACTTGTTTTTGTTGTTAGCATCTCTGTAGAGATATTAGAAATTTCTGCTACTCAAAGATTTTTCTACGAACAATCGTTTTATTTTAACTTAACATTTTTAGAAAACGTATAACGTATAAACGTTTATACGTTTTCTAAAAATCTTTTTCCATGTCCTAAAAATGTGCGAATAACACTTTAACAAGGTTAAAAGTATTTAATTATTTCTTACAGAGTGCCAAAGGTACCAAATGCACCAGAATGGCTGCAAGTGAAGCCAGATACACCTGAACTCAATTATCTTGATATAGCCGGCCCTAATAAAATAGAAATGAAAAGTTGTGCTGACTTTGGACATAAGTCCTTCTGGGACAGTTTGGGTTTCATCGAAAACGAAAATTATAGGGTTGGTGTCAAAGATGAATTGTAATTTTTTTAATTTATGTATAGTTTCTTTTGATATACGATTTCCAAAAGAAATAAAATTTGTTGTTACAAATAAAAAAAATATTATTATATCAGAAATTGATAAAATCTTGAATGCTGTTTAAAAAGTGTTTGTAAATTTAGTAAAAATAGTTATTTTACCGAGTTCTGCTGCAATTGAAGAAATGTAGGTGGTGTAGCATTTTCTGATATTCAAAGCTCTTCAACAAGTGTCATTCACAGACTTGGGATATTAAAAACAGTTTTAGAAAAAGTATATAAAAACTTTAAACATATGATTTAGCTTTCACATCCTTTTGCAATTTTGTTATGAAACTTTCTCATTGAAACTTAAAAAAAATGATCGACTTTCTTTAGGAAAAAGGAAGTTCTTATTGCTTTTTTGTAGAGAACACTTTACTGTTAAATTTTTCTCCTCTTTAATTCTATTCTCGTACTAAAACAATGAACAATAATTTAAGTTCTTAAATTTCTTTTAAAAGTTTAATGCAAAACTTTTAAACTAAATTTCAATTCATCCCTACATGCCTTCAATTGTGAAGATGATGACATCCTACTATCCCTCATCAAGGACAAAGAGCTTGTAGAATGAATTTCGGCTTCTAGGGAGATTATATATAAATAAATTTTAATAAAAGGAGATATTGTATATATTTCGAATAAATAAAAGTATTAATAAACAAAGTATTTTTATTTCAACCACACACCAAAACCTAACCATGCATCATAAACATGTCCAATAGTACAATATATAACATACTTTTATTTTTTATATACATATATTTTGTTCCTTCTTTTATCTGTTATTATTAATTTTATACTATTAATAGATGTAATTCAGTTAAAACTGTTAATATGATTCTAGTTCTATAAACAATGTAACTGTCTTTAAAATAAAGAAAAAGAAAGCAAACTTAAAATAAGTTTTAATTATTTAAAAAACAACATTCCAACCTACAATAAAAACTTTAATACATTCTATAAAAAAAATATGTTAAGCAATAAAGACATAATATAATCAGACTTTTATTATAATAATTAGTAGTTTCAAGAAATTATGTTACATGAAAAATTTATTAGGGTTTAAGACTTTTTAAGTAAAAAAAACACATTAAACAACCAATTTCCTAAAAAAAATTAAAAATAAAAATTTCAAACTACCTTGTTTCAACTACTTCAATGTATAATTATAAAGTTACTTTTGTCTTATTAGTATGCAGAGAATATGGAGATCAATCTATACTACATTTTATAAAAATAGCTTTTCTATAAATATACCAATTTTAATATGATGAGCTGCTTGTTATACAGATTCAAGATAAGTCTTACAAGGCCTAAGTTGAATCACAAAGCATTACATCATAATAATGAACATTTAATTTTTTTTACAATTATGATTACATAGATTATATACATTTTAAATAACATATTTACCATTAATATTTTAGGTAAACATAAGTTTCAAAATTGGAATTTAATCATCTTTTTTGTCCCCACCAGCAACTGTGATTTTCTTTTGTAATTTGCTGTGTTCCTCTGAAAGCCTGTCATATTCTCGATTTAAACTTTCTGCTTGAGATTTAACTGCTTCTTTGTCTTTCTTCTCCTTAGCTAACTCCTTCTCCAATATCAAGAGTTGCCCTCTCAAGTCTTCAACCTCTTTTTTTGCAACTTCATCACCAGCTCCCTGTTTCTCCAGAAGGGTTTTGGCAGCAGATGAGGCGCTTTGCGCTTGACGGAAGTTAGCTTCACATTGAGCATACAATCCAGCCAGTTCGGAAATCATTTGGATCAGGCGACGAATCACGACAAGAAGGAATAAGGCGATTCCGGAAATATAAAAATTCCTTTGTGCCCGGAATAAGCGCATGTTACCTTGCATTTCAGCGTCCAAGTGTTGGTGGTCGGTGGAGTCCATGTTGGAGTACTTCTGCATCTCGCGAATTGCATCGAGCAGGCATAGAATAAGCACTCCAATTAAGACAATGAAGTATATCGAAGCTTGTCCACTTATATAAGCTAAGAATTTCGATTTGAAAAATTTGTTCCATCTTGCCGGACTGGCGATCGGCAATGTCAAAAACAGCACGAATGCTATTTCTGAATACAGAAATGTGGCGATGATAGTCCACTGGAGACTCATGGTGGTTTTCACAAGTTTAAACGTTTACTAATAAGATATAAGACAGCAGTTTCTAAATATATATAACGTATTATTTAAAGCAATTCTGACCATAAGTGAAACACAATGCCGCAATATTACTTCGTTCGAGAATATCGGTGACTCAACAGAGCAAAGTCAAATTTGTCATTAACAGAAGTGACGTGTACGTATCCAATAGGTTTGCGAAAACATATATTATTAACGGTTTTTTTATTTTGTTTAAAATTATTTTTGTTAGAGATTGTCTTATTATTTTATCTTTATTATATAGAATTTTTACTGTTTTAATAATAATATATGTAAATTATATATTATAACAATTACGTTAAATGGAATGAACAAGGGGTAGTCTGTCATTTTGACAATTAATTTGCCGTTTGACGTTTCAGCTTTAGTCACTATCTAACTAAATCTACTGACGTCATCTTTACTAAATAAAGGTATACTTTTAAAAAGTCAAAATATTAAGTATATACTTTTAAAATAATTTATTACTTATAAGCCAAATGGCAGATCCCAAATATGAAAATCTTCCCGGTATAGTAAGTATAGTAAAGTCATTCATCGTAAAATTATTGATCTTGTAACCTGTGTACCTATAACGAAAACTATAATTTTTAGGCCTATGACCAACCAGATGTATATGAAACCGGTGACTTACCTGAAGCTGATCAGCTAGAACCATATGAAGAAGAAGAAAATGACTCTATTGAACAGCTACATCTCTCGGTCAAAGATTCATTTAACAAATTCAAAGGCAAATTTCTTACGGGAAATGTTGATTTTTCGGACAGACTGAGCAGAAAGTCTCGAATCGGGTACAGGTATATTAGTCTCTAACTAAGTCTAAGTAATATTTAAGTTATGGTTTATAAATATATATATATAATCACTTTGTTTTATATCTTCTTTTATACTAAGGCCTGTGTGGAGCATTGAAACAGTTGTAGATTCAGTACCTATCTAGTCCATGGTAAGAACATTGAGTACTTGCTACTCAACATACAAAATTCTACAGAAAGAAATGTCAGAACAAAATCCTAGTATAGTAAAATCCTGTCTCACTGCCCCATCGATTGCTTCACAAAACATCATAGCACTAATTTTGTGCCATATTTTCCCTACTTATATGTGAGAATTTTTTTTTAAATATTTTTAGTTAATAATTTTATGATTAAATATTTACAGGGCTGGTGAATGGGAATTAGCAGCTGAAGGTGAAGCTGAAACTTCACTGGAACGCTATAACAGACTCCGGTGTGAGTTTTCAGAATTGTTGGAACAAGTTGCTGAACAAGAAAATAAGGCTAGTGAAAGTGAGAAGGTAAATGAAAATTAATTATTAGCAACAAAATTAAGCTTATTTTATTTGTTTCAATGATTTTAAACAATAAATTTCATTATTTTATAAAGTATGTTATAAAGGCAAATGAGTAAATAATAAAAAACCCGCTTTATATTTTTTACATTTTGAAGTGTTACACACTTAGGAAACTCATGTTTTCTGAAAATGTTAATCAGCTTCATACTTTTTTCCTCATAACAGGGTAGGCAAGATCTAGTCCTTTTCTTCTTAGGACTTTCTGTGTTGAAACTCAACACTGCACCTTTATCTTACTCAGAGAAAATGTAAATAATTTAAATATTTATTAATTCTATTGAGTGACAATTGTACCTATGGCATTTATAGTCATACACTGTCCCACTGTGCTATAATGTTATTTAATTGTTTAATAAATATTTATATTGTAGGAGGAACACTCAAAATTATCAGCTCAAATTAATACAACAAAGAAACTTCTAGAAGAACTAAAACTTGATGAGGGCGAGCAAATTGATCCTAAAGCAGAAAAACTGAAGTAAGTTTAAATTTAAGTACATTAAAACTCACCAATAACAATATAAATTAGTTGTACTGTTAAATAGAAGTTATCAGTAAAAAATATATATTTTTCAAATTATTTACTTAATATTTTAGATTAATAGTTTTTCAATATTATTTTGTTGATTAGAGAATATTGTGGCATAGTAGAATAGCGTTTCACAGTAAACAGTATACAGGTTCGATTCCCACTTGGGGGAATGATTGTATTTAATTATTTTTATTTCTCCACTGTGATAGACATAGCGCGGTGTATGTTTACGTCACCTATCACACAATTTTTTGAATTCAGGTTGAAAGGAGTTTGTAGAATGCAGTGCCTTGACACATTATGCTATATACACTGAAAATTTAAATTATCTTGTTTTCAGAGAGTACCTCAGCATCAACGGTAAAAAGAAGCAAGGTGAAATTGTAACTGCACATCTCAAACTTAAACCAGAAGTTAACCTCGCCCAGACTACACGGATAGCACAATTGGAGCACAGGCTAGTTTACTTTTTAATCAAAAATATTGCTAATGAATCTTTTTGAACCTGATTAGTTTCATATAAATTGGTGGTCACGATATCTATTTGTGACCACAGACAAGTCTTTATAATAGTGAAATGTTTGATATGGCTATTCATTTTATATGTAAAAAAATATGCATTATATTTATAAAGTTATTATAATATCAACAGATTACACAAATTGGAGCAAGCAGCTGGTGTAAGAGATGAGGAAGCTTTCCATAGACTGCAGGCTGCTACTGGAGAAGTAAGATTTGTATAATAATATTGGATGTAAGATAAACTTGTGTCCTTTGACATGTAGGCCAATATAATTTTGAAATGTAGTAAACACAAATCTTAACACATTAATACATTTTTGAGCCATGCTGAGCTGCTTTGACTTAGGTACTTATGTGGAGAAATTAAAATAATATGAATATCATGATGGCCTTAAAAATAAACTGTTCTTAAAAATATCAATTGAATTCAAATAAAAAAAAAGACAATCTTTTGTATTTATGAAAAATAATATATTTTATTATTATTTCATTTCTAACAGGCCACACTATGTGGTGCGGCAGCGTCACTAGCGAATCAGGCAACACTGCTCCGTCCCGCGGATTTGGCAGCTGCTGAAGCGCGTATCACATCACTATTGAGCAACGTTGACGCCTTAAAAGCAGCTGTCACACCTGCTGAACCGGAAATTGAGGCAAAGGTAATTTTTGCATACAGCCATCATATTAGATTTTTTTTGTCTACTTTACATATGTTTTCCTTCTTAAATTTTTAAAGGGATGTAGAAAGGACATTATTTTAAAACAATATTTTTATTTAATTTATGTTAAATAATAATTCTTCTTGTTTATTTATTTAAAATTAAGTATTTTTATGTAGTTATCTACATTAAACAAAAAAAAAGTAAAAGGTATAAACTATTATTGTATTAATCTAATTAAATAATCAAATATAAATTACTCTTAATCGGTATCAAACCTACTACCATTGGGCACAAACACTCTCAACTAGATATATAGTATCAAACTACTACACTATAATATCAAAATTTAAGTAATAAGAGTTAGTCAACGAAAATATGTTATAATAAACATATAAGAATTTCGATGTAGAGGTATAGAACACAAACGGTTTCCAAACAGTGCACTTTCAAATCTTTATACATTATTTTAAAATTTCAATCTTAACTATTAATATTGTTGGCCTTTATTTCCAGGTAAAGGAATTACATAAGCTATTGGTACAAATAGACGGTGTGTCACATTCCGAGATATTGGAGAGGATGGAGGCTTTAGAAGCTTTGCATAATCAAGGTGAGAATATATTAAAAATGTTTAATGTACTAATCCACTATCGTGACTCAGTGAGACATGCGTCTGACTGCAAACGCGATTGGTTGTGGGTTAAATTCCCACTCGGGTGCATGATTATATTTAAACTAAGGCAAAGCGCGGCGTCGATTACCGCCACTCAACACGCAACGTGTCTAAATTGGGCGAAAAGTGGAGAATGTTTTGCTAAAACAAAACTAAATCTGCCTTTGCTTTTTTATCGTAAAGTATTCTGAAGTAACTATGATTTAAATGGTTGTAACTTTTTTTATTTATGGAGCGATTGAAACGAAATAAACACTAAATGTTAAGGGAAATCTAGCAAAATCCAATAGTTATATTGCATTTAAATCGGCTTAACAGCCGTTTCTGTGGTTAGCACGCACAAACAAACAGGTGAAAAGACAAACCGAAAACAAAATTTAAAATCGTTGTTTTGGCTTCTATTATATCGATAAATGACCCCAATATATATTTTTTTAATATCTTTCATTACTATTAATACAGACGGCGATCAAATTTGTATTATATGTATAGATCAATATTAAACCTTCTTTATGTTTTTTAGCAAGCAATTTCGGCAAATCTCTAACTGAGCTAGAGACTTTACAAAGTACTGTATGCAGTGGTGTGCAAAATAACAAGGAACTGTTACAAGGAGTTCAAGAAGTTTTTGCACACAACATAGACAGCTTACAGAAGGAAATAAAGAAATTAGATGAGAGAATCTCTAAAATGGCTGCTCCGTGATGATGAAATAATTCAGAAAAGCTGTTTGTCTTCGGGGGTTGCTATATAAAATAATATGTATATGGCTACAATAGTTGTAATGTTTTTTAATTCAATATTTTATTGTTTTTGAGGATGATTTTAATTTAGGGCTGGTATCCCTTTATAAGTGTTTTTTTTTTACTGTCAATATATATAATTTATTACATGAAATCGAAACTTAGTAAACTAGGACATTTCATCATTGAATTCACCTTTAATAAATATTACAATTTATACTATATGAGGTGCGTTAAATAAAACTAAATACTACAAACTGCATTAAGTTGCAAGATCGTTAGAATTAATAAAAAGTTACATTAACAACCCCTTATTAAAAAACCTGAGTATCATTCAAATTGTCGCCATATCTCTTTTTTGATACAAATTGTATTCTAACAGTTATAAATAATTTATTTAATACTCACGAGAACTTATATCATGTCACATTATAAACTTGTTAATCGCAATTCACCACATACATATGTATACCCAACAGCATGTGCAAGGGCTATAGGTAGACTGCTTAAATAATTTATTTAAAATAAAGCAATTATTATAGAAAATTGTAATTTTATTTAAACATCTCATCTGTAACTTGTAAGGTATTACTTGCCATTTGCTTTCGCCTTATACAGAAATTTAAAAAAAAATAAGATAATCCGTTAAGACATATTTAGAAAACAAATAAAAATTTGAATGCAGCGGGATTTGAACCCGCGCCTCTTGAAAACCGTTCAAGCGCTCTGACCACTAAGCCATGCGTTCTACATCCAACTACGTTGAAATTCTTATACGCTTATTACAACTTATATTTGTTGTTAGCAATTGTTGTTGTTCAATTTCCTTAGTGTGGGAATAACACTTTAAAAAATGTTAACAAAATATATATTTAATAAATAGCATTCTCTCTTGCCAGACGATTGTTCGTAGAATAATCTTTGGGTAGCAGAAATTTGTAAAAATCTCTCTACAGAGATGCTAACAACAAATATAGACAAAATAACAAGGAACCATTTAAGTTTGTTTTATTTTGTTATAATAATAAACAACTGCAGATGAATGATAGTTTACTAAAACTTAGCAAATACACTTTTATAACACTGATAATAGAAAAATTGCGGTCGGTTGTGGGTTCGATTCGTACTGGTAGGAATCATCGTAATTTTTTTTTGAATTCGCCTGTCTGGTGAACTAGACGATGCGCAGCGTTGAGGTCACACTCATGTCTCGAATTCGAGCAGAAAGTGGAGAACGGATTGCCTTGACACACGGTAGTCTAGAGAGAAACAAGGTTCTCTCTGGACTACCCTGCTATACGGGAAAAAGCGTGAATTGTAAAAAAAATACAGTAAAACTCCATAAATATAATCACGCGTTTTACGATTCGTCATCCCGTTTAACACGCCGTAACGGTAGCGACCAATTATTGCTTAATTGGCCAAAATAAAGGCCAAATATTGGTCTAGATTTAACCATTATAAGTTTGTTTTTTAGAAAACGTCACGTCAATTGAACATGTGATTAAGTCACAAAAACTGATATTGAAAAGGAACAACTTCGATTTTGTTGAAGCATTTTTTGGGTCCTATGAAATCGTA
The DNA here is from genome assembly GCA_038994665.1 of Podotricha telesiphe. Classification (NCBI taxonomy): domain Eukaryota; kingdom Metazoa; phylum Arthropoda; class Insecta; order Lepidoptera; family Nymphalidae; genus Podotricha; species Podotricha telesiphe. The sequence continues at coordinate 59,770 of JAOYRR010000225.1, read as the reverse complement.
TTAAAGTGATTTTACCGCAGCAGTATAATGATATACTCTCCATTTTTTTAATATAAACTATGCAAGTGCATAGTATCTTATCCTATGGAATACTGCTCTGGGGCTATGCTGCAGATATTGCAATGATATTTGTAATTCAAAAAAGAGCAGGCTATTTACAGCATGGCAGCTCGTTTGTCCGCAAAAATATACACGATTACAAGTAGAAATATTACTCCTTATTTTCGCCTTCAAAAGTTGAATAAATCATTTATTGGGTCCAGGAATATCTATCCTGATTAACATCAGATTGCTGTTGATTGTCACTCAGGAGTAAACTATATTTGAAAAGAGCAACTGTAGAGTTTCACAGCAGAACTGCCTTCTGAGCCAGTGGTAGCTGCCACTACAAGTGACAATACTGACATTTTATGTTAAAAGACGACAATCAAAAGTGCTGGTAATTGACTATTTGAATAAAGAATATTTTGATTCTGATATAATAATTTCCCCAAGTGGGAATAGAACCCACAATAAGTTTAGTCTGACGCTGTCTACCCCCCACTGCACCATAAAGGCCTCATTATATTACTTCTAAAATTATATCTATAACTCTCATCTATATTTTAAATCAATAGAAATAAAAGACTACAGCTTTTTTAAGGGTTTATTTTTAAAAGTATTTAGAACCTAAGCTTCTGGAAGAACCATTTGTTCTTTCCACTCTTGTATCTCTCTTCAAAACGCACTCTGGTGTTGAAGCGGAGCTTCTTGCGCTTTGCCGGATCTTTAAGGTCCTTTACACTGAATTTCTCAAAGCTGAAGTCTACTGAGTAACGGGTTGGCATTAAGTGATTGTAGTTTACAACCTAAAAGAAATAAAAAAGATAAGTCAATATTTTTAGTTTCTGGTAAAAACGAGACTCCTTCTGCCTACTGTGTGTAAAAACACAGTAGGCAGAAGGAAAGAGATGATGAAGAAAGAGATGTTTTGTTAAGATATATGACGAAGAAAGTTCTGTTGTGAAGTTACTTTATTGTTTTGTTGGAATATGCGAAATAAGTGAGTGTGGAAGTGTATTGATAGTGTCAAACTTCATACTGCACTCTGAGAGAAATGAAAATAATTTTCATACATTAATTTTTTAAAGGTGGAGATCGGACTTGCAATAATCACATTAGGAGTCAGCTACTCTCCCACTATGGATAATGTTATATTATATATAAATAGTAATATTATTACAATTGTTTTAACTTTTTTAATTTATAGTAGACAATTAGAATCAGATGATTCCATTAAATGATACACTCTTTTTACATTTCTAAATACTACATACTAAGACCAACAACTTAAATATTGTCTGATCAGAGATGGAAGAAACAGTTTTAACTATAGAAACATCAATATAAAATGTATGATATTGATATATATAGATATTTTATATAAACATTACATGCTTCTAATATCATATTACAGTTTCATTATTGACATAAAACATAAATTTTGTAATAATTTCTATATTAAATAGAAAATATTCTTGTTTTTAAAGTGTATTGTATGAATTAAATTACTGTTTCAAAAAAAACTTAAGTGTCATGGCTCCATAAGTTTATTGACAAGTTCACAATAACAACCTATTAAGAAACATACTCAAACTCACCTTAACAAAAGGCTTCACTTTGGACCGTTTGTGGATTTTGTTTTTGCCCATTCGCTTGTGTACTTTGCGTGGATACCTGTCGATGCCGGCGACGAAAGCGTGGCCGTAGGGTTTGTCCGATGTACCCTCGTCGTAGTTCTTTACTACGATAGCCTTGCGCCCTGCGTACCGGCCGCTGAGGACCAGCACCACTTTCCCCGGTTTCATAATTTTACCCATGTTGGGTTCTTCTGCAAACGAAAACTAACCTTCAAAATAATGTTATTGTGATTTATTATGTTTTAAATGGTGTTAATATTGACATTTATAAATTGGAAACTTTAATTATACTACGTTTTTAAATATAACGTAGAAATATTATAAATGTTTTTGTTGATCATCCCTACATTAGCACAAATGGTGCAGTATTCGAAGTTTAATATCTTCTATGTGAATAGTATGCACAATAAAATATACACACTACGCCACAGTAGTAATCACAAATATACTGTTGCTGTATTTTAATAATGCCTAATTCACTTTTTCTCACAGATTTTGTTGGATTTATTTTTATATGAATTCACAAAACTCACACTCTTAACCCGTCGACAAGAAAAGACCACAGAAAAAGAATATTTTACAAATTATACAATGACATTGACATTTACTTGTCAAACGTTACCAGACATAAAGCCACAGCTAACCCATTGTTTTATGATAATATTTATTACAATTTTTATATTCTACAATTAGTAAACGTTTTTAATATTAAATTATTAATTATCAACATATAAGTTATATGTTTGTACCTGCAGGAAAACTTTATAGATCTTTCAGTATAATATCGTATCCATCGTTATAGTTTTAAAATATATTTTTATTATTTATATAATTAGTACAAGGTACGTAAGTCATAATCATTGATTACTTATCTTTTAATTGTCCTTAAATTAAACAAATGAAGAAAAGTCAAAAAAATAATATGTAATTACGCAAAATAACGTCACTTAGTTTTTCTATTCTTAAGCAAACTTAAGCTAGTTCCTAGAAATATAAAATTTTTTTTCCAAGTATAAAAATTTGAATAAGTTGACAAGGAAATATTAAATTACAGTATACAAACATCACCGGATTAAATATCTTACAGTATTACTCGGTATAATATTGATTATTTTAAATTTACATTTTTCATACTACATAAAGAGTACTTAATTTAATCTTAAATGCTTCTCCCTCATTAAGGAGACATTTTGCCTTACGAACTAATGTCGCACAGTCTAAACTAGAGTTACCAGCCGATCTGATTTCCCAGGACATTTCCATATCATCGCTGGACGTAGCAGCTAATTTATAAGATAGCATCCATATATTGATAAACATACCAAAAGAGTTTGAACTCACAACCATTGAGTGTAATTAAAATTAAACAAGGCATGTGGCCTACAAATAGTAATAAAAAGACAAGTCACTTTGTTTAATCAAACACTGCTTGATTAATTGAGTTTAATATCAATAAAATAAGAAAATTATTTACACAAATTTTATCAAAATACAAAAATAAAACACTGTCACATACACATAGGTAATAACGATATCTGAGGAGGCGCAATGTACAAGAAAGTCTTTATTATTAACCTGGCGGACTGCTAGTGGAACCCTCCATACACACTTTGAGCTATAGTAATGTCAAAACACTAAATCTACATTTATAACTCTTATGTAAAATCTTATCTTACAGTGAATAGAAAACGTGTACATAAATCAACACGAAGCAATATGCATTGATTAAAATCTAACAAAAACGTCATTATAGCGCTTGTTTTACATTTTATTCTGACTCACTTTTATAATTTTAGAATTTCCTAAGGCCAAGGTCTTATATTGTATGTATACATAGTTTGTCAAAAAAATTAAACTGTTTAAATTATCTAAAATGTCACTTAAATTAAAAAAATTGCTTGAACAAGGAGCCACAAAAATATCAATATTAATATTTAATTTAAAACTTACGGATAACAACAAGACAAAATATGTGTTAACAACATTTTGATGAAGATTTTCACAGATAAATTATATTATTACACAAAAATAAATCTCACTCTTAAAATAAAAGCGACCATCCAAAACTTCTGATTTTGCCAAAAACTGGCAAATAAAAAACCTTATTTTAAGATTCCAAGGAAATTTCGCACAAATTGTGATTTATTCAGTTTTCATTGAGTAGGACAACTTTTATTCTGAGAGTGTGACAGTTCAAATAAACTAAAGTAACAAGTAGTGTTTAACATTTCTTTGGTAAGAGAATCAAATGTGTCTACGGAGAAATAAATATTATAAGAATGAATAAAAAAAAAAATACGTTTATTATTAAATACGCAACACGGCAAATCTAAAGGTCGTCGTTACACGGAATGCGAAAACATGAAAAATTGCTGTCTCAGTTTGCAAAAACTAATTCTTTTTTTAAATAATTAGCGATGCTCGAAGAAATTATGAGACGCTATATATATTTATTAAATGAACTGTAGCATAGATACGTACTAATTGTTTAAAGACGCCGATATATTATTTTAATGGTGAATTTAATAATTGAACAATAGGTATTATGTGTACACTCGCATAATACGAAAAAGAAATAACTAAAACATATTTAAGGTGAGATGTGTGAAGGTAAAAAATATAGAATCACAATGGATCTGAGTTTAATTTTCCGTCAATCTCACAATCGAATGCTAATGGTTGTTAATTTTTTTTAAAAGTTTGTTTAACATAAAAAGATGTCAAAATATTCATATTTAAAGTTATGTCCTTTTGTTACTGAACATGTCACTAGAAGGAAATACATGTCAAAACAAATTTTAAACATTGATTTGAATATTTAAATTACATATATACAATTGCAGTGTGATACAGATAACTAATAAAATAACAATAACCTTTTTGCTATTACAATGTATATTGTCAGTTAAAAAACCATTCGTAGTCAGGGAATAATTACAATTTTAATGTCAATCAATTAGCCATAAATAAAAAAGAAAACTGACTGATATGTCAATCGATCGAAATAACCAATTAGTTACTGGCACTGATAACACACAAATGTATACAACGTTAACAACAGTACACATTACTTATATTATACTTAATTTGCAAATTATTTACACACTTATCTTTTAAGTGTCACCTGTACATTACAACATGAAGTCAATATGTGAACAAGATACATTTGTGTTTTATCTAAATCTATATTATACAAATACTATTAATGTAAAATATTTACAGTTGACTTCCAAAATAACTAAACGTCACACGATAAACCAATTTATTTATTTATCTAATGACTTGGTACACGTGGTAAGAAGGATAATAAATTATTATATTTTATGTACAAGAAATTATATTATCTAATATTTAAAAAATGGTAAATCTATGAATGTTCTTCACTCAGGGTTATATATATATATATATATATATATTTATATATTACAAATTCAAATACTGTAAAATGGCAATACAGTACAAAAGACATCTGTTGCCAGTCTTATGTGTCCTCGTTTAAACTTAATAATCTTTAATAGTTGCACAGATACACAATATACATAAGGTTTTTTTTTTAATTTGAAAAAATGTTGCAGTTAATCAAAAAACCATTTACTTTTTAATATTTTTTTACTGTCGCAGTATTTTAAATTGCATATAATAAACTGTATACTATATTCGATAATAAAAATCGATTTCTGCAACACTGTCTTTCAAACTGTAGGTAGAATTATACTATATTATATTTATACATACACTCCTTTTGTTTTTCTTTCCACTAATTTCACTCACACTAATTCCAGGTCATATACGAAACCATCCTTTATATTATCTTCTAAGTACTCATAGAATTTTAGAAATTCGGCAGATGAGATCTTTGGGTCAATTTAAATAAATCTTGGTTACGTTCAAAAATATAAAAAAAGGAAATTATTTATTAGAAAAATTTAGAAATTCCTTTGGAATACAAGAGAACCGTTTATAACAACCAAAATTCGTTAGAGCTAAAGCTCTTGGACAATCTTAATACTTAATCAGTAACTTTCCTATTCTGATCTATGAGTCAAATTTTAAGTCAAAACAATAAAAAGTGATGAGTCAATTTTATTCGAATATTTAGAAACTGACGTACTCGTACATATTATTATATTGCAACATTACAAGATATATATTACTTCACTCCATTAAATTACAATTCACTTTTATAATTATATTAAATGCGGGTGTCTTCGACGCGTAGTTGTGTGTATGTTGAAAATAAACTTTTAGAAACTGAAATATAACATCTGCCCTGACAACCTCCGTCTACTCAACATTTGGCACAAATCTCTACTAGGATGAAGGTGCTGCCGCAGTTCTAGCATGTGAAGAATAAATAACCATAGAAACAGCAGCAGAACCTCAACTTGTTACAGTGTACCATCAATGTGCACAATCCAATATCATCAGCTAAAATAAATTGAGGCAGAATTACGATTCAGTCGCGACAGTCGTGTCCGACGCTTCCCGGTGACGTCACGGCGCCGTACCGTCTGCCCTCTGCAGTATGTACAAGGAGGGCGTCCCGCTCGGGGAGAACGTCACAAATATACATAAATATAAAACTCTAATTACACCTACAAGTTCAAGTACTCAGTCACTGCTCGCCGACGCCGCGTTGTGCGTTATGTTGCGGTCGAGGCCGGGGCCGGGGGTCGCGGGTCGGGGGTCAGTGGTCGGGCGTAGTATTTAAACTGTCCTATTCGTGGAATAGGGAGTCAAAAGCGAATCAGACGGAGATCTCGTAGTTGCAGTCGTACACGGAGGCGCGGTCGGGCGGCGCGGGCGGCGGCGCGCGCTCCAGCTGGTCCTGCACCTCGAGCGCGCGTATGAAGGAGAGGGGGCGCGCGGGGCGCGGCACGGGGGCGGCGCCCTGCGGCGCGGCGGGCGGTGCGGCGCGGCAAAAAAAAAAAAAAAAAAAAAAAAAAAAAAAAAAAAAAAAAAAAAAAAAAAAAAAAAAAAAAAAAAAAAAAAAAAAAAAAAAAAAAAAAAAAAAAAAAAAAAAAAAAAAAAAAAAAAAAAAAAAAAAAAAAAAAAAAAAAAAAAAAAAAAAAAAAAAAAAAAAAAAAAAAAAAAAAAAAAAAAAAAAAAAAAAAAAAAAAAAAAAAAAAAAAAAAAAAAAAAAAAAAAAAAAAAAAAAAAAAAAAAAAAAAAAAAAAAAAAAAAAAAAAAAAAAAAAAAAAAAAAAAAAAAAAAAAAAAAAAAAAAAAAAAAAAAAAAAAAAAAAAAAAAAAAAAAAAAAAAAAAAAAAAAAAAAAAAAAAAAAAAAAAAAAAAAAAAAAAAAAAAAAAAAAAAAAAAAAGGTGCGGCGCGGCGGCGCGCGTGCGGCGAGGCGGCGCGCTCCGCCCACAGGTAGGCGCCGCGCTGCGGGGAGGCGGCGAGGGGCGGCGCGTGGGCGGGCGGCGCGCGCGCGTCGCGCAGCAGCTCGCCCTCGGAGAGGAAGCGCCGCTGCGGCGAGGCGCGCACGGCGATGTGGTCGGGGCGGCGCGGCTGCGTGGGCGTGCCGGGGTTGGACCTGTGCGCGGCGCTCACGTTCACGTCAGGGGTATAATCGCGCGAGCTCGTCCGAGCGCTCGCTATCGTTATCGTACGGCCTACGGACAGAAGGAGACGGGAGATGCGGGGGGAAGCGTCGCGCCGCCCCGACACTCGCGTTCAGAACCTCTCTCTCTGTACTCTCTACGAGCGCTGTCTGCGTAGGACGCTGCGGCCTCGGGTTGAACAATGTTCGGTCAATGGCCATTGACTCTGCTCTGATTTAGCCTCGTTTTTGTATAGTTATGTACATTGAGGCAGCAATATTCTAAAACTTGTTAAATTTCAAACTATGATTTACTGCAATAGATTGTAATGGATCTTAGAAATGAGTCTTTTTGCAAGTCACAACTTAGTGTAACTCATTTCTGAGACCTCAATCTATCCTTAATCGCAAGGATAAATGAATACAAGCACCCTTCGACACCCAACATTGTTAAACATTGTTAAACCCGGTGGCTGGCAAGCGGATAGCAACTAGTTCTGAACGTGTGAGCCCAGGCCAGCGGTTGCGGGGAGCATGCCAACGCCATGCCACCTGTACACTATTCTACTCAACACTACCGCAAGCCTATCATTGCATTCAAATTGTCAAATCGCTGTATATCCTGACGAACACCATGACGTATAACTTAACTGTTACACATTTTTAATTAATAATATGACTAAAAATGTATTGACACAACAACATTCTATTGTAATATTTGTGTTGAGTGTCCAAAGATTTCTTGGAAAATTTTAATCGATTTTTATCATTTAAGAATATTTTTATTAATTAAAATGATAGGAACTTCAACAGGATATAAAAGCGACAAAGCGCAGGCGACAGTGAGACGTATAGGGCCGGTGATATAATAAAAAAAAAAACTATTTTTAAAATAGAGTGTTACAAAATATCTTGGTAATATTTTGTATTAAAAAATAAAAAAAAAATGACGTTTAAAATTAATAGGGTATCAAATACATCAAAAACTTCAGTATCGATATAATTTGCCAATTTTACACACTCTACCAAAGAAAAGATTAAAAATTCCTCTTGCATTGAGAGGTTGTGTTTAAAATTCTACTTCATAGAAAAATATTTTCATAAAATAAAAATAATACTACATATTCTCAAAAAAGACCACAGATAATATATATAAAAATCATGCCTAATAATAAAAAAGAAGAATAAAAAAAATGCATAGAAATATTTATATAAAAGGGCGTATTGTCTATGCCTATTACCCCTCTTTTCTCTCTGATCACAATCGGACCATAGATATTCGATGGTACCCGATACCGGCCATTGTATACGTCGCGCTCCGCCCTTGCTCCGTTTGGGAACAACAGCTTGCAAATAAAATAGAAATGTACAGATTTATTACAAATTGTTTGTGTAAACTCTGAATGTTTTATTATCTATATATTAAAAATGGTAAAATATTTAAACAGCTTATTTGTTATATTATAAATAAATATAAAAATAATTTAACCAGAATTTACACATAATATACCATCTGTTAATAATGAATGAGTAATAATCAAAATGTATATTATCACAGATATCACAGTTTTAAAATATACAAAAAAAAGTCAAAAAAAGATTATGCTAAAGGGAACGCAGCAAAGCGAAAAAAAAATTGTGTCTACAAAAAAATTATCAACAGATGGCAACGTTTTGTGCACATAAAAACATGCTGTATAAATTTATACAAATAAACGCATGTGAGCCTGTATAAAAAAAATATTTGTAATAAAAGAAATATATACGGAATTTAATTTGTAGTTTGCCCTTATTTCGTGATGAGAAGAAAATATGGTTCAAAGAAAGCAAGCACTTTCTACTGCGGTTTCTAGGGAAATTTATATCCTAAATGTGAGTTGGTGGAAAAAAAAAATCTATTCTTATTAGTTAACGCGAGTAAATTCTGTATATTTATAAAAAAAAACTTAGTAACAGATAAAATATCACAGTATATTGTAAACTTTATAAATTTCCTAGACATGAAGCATAAAAATTCTTAGTTACTGCTATCGAATAAAAAAATAATAATCGACTACTCCCCTTGACCTTTATAGAGATGTCACGCAAATAAGCATGCTATATAAATGTACTTAAACTTAACAAGCATATAATTATTGTTTAAATTAAAAAAAAAAGAACACATTTGCTAAAACAAAATAAACATATATATAAAAAAAACACCACCAACCCACACTACACGTAAACACAAACACACGCACACACAAACAAAAGCAAACACAAAACGAGTTACCGTCGACACGTTGGCTCTATGCGTTAGGTCCATCTGCCGCGGTAAGCGGTAAATTCACTTTATATATAATACATTTACACATAATGCCACCACAAATAAAATATGTGATTAATACAAGCGATGTTACCAACTTTACGGGATGAAACGAAAATGTCCGTATAAAAAGATCTTAAATTATTATGGAAGAAGGAAATATTCGATAGTTAAAATCGATCTTTATTTTTAATCGATAGAATATTATTAATATATTTTCTAATGGCAAATATAAAAAAAAGGTATATTTTATAAGTATAATTTAAGATATTTTTATACAGACCTACTGCGATATTATTATTATTAGTAATTGTTTATACCATAATATTTCGTATAAAAGTTTGTAGAGAAGAGTGCTATGTGAATGTTGAGACCTACAGAATATAGCATGATTTAGGATAAATGAAGTGAAATAAAAAAAGTCTTATATTCATTTTTTAAACGTCAAAAAATTTACCACTGATTCAGTAAAGTAAATGCTAGAGAAAAAAAAAATGCTAAAGAACCGATGCAAGAACCTCAGCGGGACAAGAAAGTCTTTAATTGAATACACTTCAAGACCCTTGTCTACCTTTAGTATCGTTACTTCAATATACTTCAATATATAAAGTATCGTTAATTCAATATATTTCGAAATTGTTTAAAGTTAAAATTAAATTAAACAATTGAATAATTTGACGAGACAAATTAAATCACGAAATCACCAGCAGAAACAAATATTTCTTTATTTGGTAACGTTTTTCATTTGAGGAGAACTTACTTAAAGTACTTCCTTTCAGAAAATAATTCAATTTAATTTATTATATATATATATATATATATATTTGTGTTTGTGTATAGTGTGTGTGTGTGTGTGTAGTGTGAAACTACGTGATAATGGGTCTAATATGTAAAGTGTATGATACCGAATTACGTTAATGAAAGTATATGAAAGCAGTTGGTCCTTCGAGCCGAATTTTCTTTACTTAATGGAAAATATTCATAAGCGAACAATTGACGTATTATTATATTTCGCTATAAAATTGATAAAAAATGATTAATAATAATATCATAGTTTTAATTTAATGATTTATATCATTTATAAAAATACATCAATTTTACAGCGAAATTTCATACAAAAATGAAGCGACATACATAACTATACATACGTGAAACGACAAAATATTTGTGTATACAAAACAATAGTCATGGCAATGTGTGGCAAAGTATTATACATGCAAATAAAACAAATGTCCTTTTATTCTGAGACGTTGGCGCCGCAAAGTTATTTAAAAATAAATATGATATAAAATGATTTTGCACATATATAAAAATTTCATATAAACATTAAAACGTAGCAGGATTTGAACCCACGTATCTTGGAAACCGTCTTAGCGCCTTAGCCAATTAAGCTATACGTTTTTACATTATTAAAATGTTATCAACACGCTTAGGAAATTAAACATTGTTTATAAAGCGTACGTTCACGTATATGTTTTTTATCAACTATTGACTTATACAGTAGTTCACTTTTGTTAATAATATACTTTAATTATTTAAATAAGCCTTTAAAACAAACAATCTTTATATATATCGCGAAACGTCTTAGAACAAGAACAAAAACACCAAAGAAACAGAAGATATTGTAAGCAATGCATATTGGACAAGGAGTTAATATTCCAGAACATTTTAGTAATTGTGATGTGATGGGAAGAGGCAATGGTAAAATAAATACCTATCTATGATAAATCTTCCTTTGACGCCAATTATTCTAATATAAAATTATGAGCTAGCATCATTTAAGCCAGTATCCAAATTGAAAAGTGTGGACACCCAACATTAGTTGCTATTTGTTTGTTTTTTTTTTAATTGAGCGAGAATTCATTTTGAAATATAAAATAAAAGTAAAGTGTATGATAATATACATATATTTTTTTATTACTTAAATTAAAACAAGCATTAAATTAATCATAATTTAAATTATTGACTAAATTTAAGCAGAAGGTAATTTCAATCATTGAATTATCACTCACTAAAAAAAAATTTGCACGAGACAATTGTCATAAATTGCGATAAATAATATTTCATTCAACAACATATCAATGTCCCCAATCATACAATAACAAATATTATTTAATAGAAATATGACAAACTTCCCACAATTCAATCAAATTCATCATTCACAGTTCTTTTGTAAGAATTCCAAGAGCCATTCATTCCCAATATTATAAAATAATAAATTATATTCATTTTAATAAATTAACCAATCTATCAATCAATAAACCAAAGCCAGCTGTAAAACGAAATTGTGGATTTTATAGTTTCGAATTTAATTTAAAGAAAAATAAATAATTTCAATAACTGGTAATTGACCTAGTTAGGCAAATTTCAGACAGTGGTTCCACAACGCAACAGAGAATGCTTTCGCTCGCAATTGATACTTTTAATTGCAATTTTTTTTAAATAGCTATTTGGTTTATTCGCGGTGGGCACATGGTCAGTACTTTTATGTGTTTTATCGACATTGTACGATACTTATTTACTTCAAAATTGATATTATACGCAATGATCATTATGGGTCTTTCATATAAATAAATAATTTCTAAGGTCTTGCTTATAAAGAAAGTTAAATAATTCCAATAAATTCCAATGATGAAAAAATTAAAAGATTTTTTTTCCCTCTTGATCATATGATATTGTGACAATTACCAACTAATGAACTAAAATATATGCCTTTCTAAGTATTATTAGAAAACGTTATCAACAAGTTCTTAGCAACTACATTAAAAAAAAAACAAGTAAAAATAAAAAAGCTTTCATCATAGATGGCGTTATCATAGCTCATCGTCTAAAACATTAAATCATATAACTCACTCACTCACTGAAATCTCAACCAACCATCACTGTCACCTTCTTCCAACATTCTCTTTCGCTCTAAAACGAACGAACCTAACCCACCCCCCAGCGAGCCTACCTGCGCACTGGGCTGCTGACGGCGAGCGGCGTGGGCACGCCGAGCGCCTTGATGCGCTGCTGCATGGTGGGCGAGGGTCGCGCGCCGTTGGCGCCCGTGTCGTAGCGCAGCGGCTCCATGACCACGCGGTAGCCCGACGTTGTCGTGCCGCCGTGGCTGTGGCGAGTGTGGGTGGGGGTGGGGGGCTTGATTATTACTTCAATTTCTCTTTCAAATAAAATTCTAATGTCAAACTTGAACATGTTTTAACGAATCACATTTAACAATTCTTAAATATTGTATAAAATATGGTTCTAATACCAAAACAATATTTTAACTGATAATATATTATATAGTTAGGGGCATCGTGATGTCAGTGTGACAGAGTCTTGATTATATACGCAATGGCTGTGGGTTCGATTTCCACTTGGGAGAATGATTACATTAATATTATGTTAATTACTCCGCTTTGGTGAAAAAACAAAGCGCGGAGGTTAGTCGCAGAGGTAGTTAGGTAGTTAGGTTCCGTCACTCAATACACTATATATTAAATAGTTATATTTTCTTCATGGTTATATTTTCATTCTAATTATTTTCAACATTTGTAATACATATTTATTTTACTAACAAATATAATATATATACAAATGATATCTTATATTCTCCCTGTTTACATATTTAAAAATGCCTAACATAATAAAGCATTCACTAACCTAGTATTCCTAGACAACGGGCTCAGCCTGGGATAGTGATGTCTCTGCATGTGGTGGGGCTCCGCCGGCGGGAACAGGTTGGCGGAGGAGCCCCGGCGCTGCAGGGGCGGCGGCGTGGGCTCGCAGTCCGCCGACTGGGAGGCCCCGGGGCCCTCGAGCTCACCCTCGTGCTCCTCTCGCCCGGGGGATAGCTGGAGTGGATGGATTGGATGGTTTTTTTTTTCTTTTGGTAGAGAGAATCTACTGGAACACTCTGATCTCCACTTTTGAAAGAATTCAAATATTTTCAATTCTCTATTGTTGAAAGTTTATTAGTTTGTATCATAATTGCGATGTAACAAAACTTACTCGGTATTTGTTTCTTATTTGAGTTATGACACTGTGTTCTCAATTTTTAATCAATTTTATTGAGAATAAATTTAAGATAAATGTTGTAATGTAATCATTACTTAATTAATTAAAAAAAAACAGCTTTACTTTTTTTCCGCATAGCAGGGTAGTAAGAGAGAACCTAGTGTCAAGACAGTCTGTTCTCCAAGAAGACATTGCGTGTTGTGTAATTCATTGGATTAATATATTTCTAAAAAAAAATATTAGCCTCTTCTCACTCACTTCTGCTTACTTCCATATAAAGTTTTATTTGAGCCATACACAAAAAAAGGGTACCAAACTTTTTTCATTAATGTATTAACTAACATAAAACTACATATCTAACTGCGTTATACCGACCACGACATAAATACCACTTTATAAAAAAATCTTCTATGACCAACAGAAAGGTCTAGAGGTAGAGATTTTATAGTACTAATAATTATTCAAAACCATACTATTATAGTTAGTTATTGATTAAAATTTCTATATAAAATACTTTTGCGAAAATTCATATTAATTTAAAGTACCCGTGGAGTTGATGCAAATCAATGTAAAACACACGGTCAGACCACATTTAAAATTATTGTGTAAAAAATAAACAATTAGTGTAAAACTTAACTAAGTTCCCATTTCAGTCAATTATTATACGACAGTAATAAAACAAAGTTTTAAAGTATAAATTTAAAAAACAAGTAAAATTATTAGAGAGCCAGACATCCCATGACTTCAATTCACGTATATTAATAAAAAAATATTGCAATATTAAATATGTTAATTTTCAAAGTTAATATTTTTGTGAATTGAAGCTATGTAATTGCTCTACAAGCATGATAACTACTCAGAAGGTTCTAGATGAAAACTATCACTATATTTGCATGTACATACATGTATATATATATATATCGTCGTTTTGGCAGTGAAGGGAGTCAATTCATACATTAGAAACTAGCGACTCGTTCGCGGCTTCGCCTGCGTGAACTACACGACTAAACTATTTAGTTTGTTCGCCCGCCAGCGTTCTCACTTAAATCACGAATTTCGCTTAAATTGTTGTATCGTTTTTGTTTACAAACTGATTGAAATAAAATAGTAAAAGAAAATAATATAGCAAAATACAATAGTCAAAACTGCATTAAAATCAGTTAAGCCTTCTGAGATTAGTGTACACAAACGCAAACAGAAAGGAAAATTAAAAATAATTGTTTTGGGTTCTATTACATTGATAAATGCCAATAGTATTTTTTCTTACCAATCCAATCCAAGCCAATTACTTATGATTTATAAGTTTGATTCCATCGTGGCGGAATGGGACCGCGTCTAGCTCTTACCGCGATTGGTTGTGAGTTCGATTTCCACTCGAAGGCATTATTATCTTAAAATTATTTCCATTTCTCCGCTCTCATAAAGACAGCGACTACCCTGCTATGAGGGTAGAAGCGTGACGTTCCAGTTTATTGCAAATTTTTTTTGGAAACTTGTCAAATGTTAATTTTATTCACCACCAAATCGACGACATATATCAACTAATGAAAAGTATTGTCCTAGCGACCTAAACATTATTATTGACTACTTGACTATTTATTTACATAATTTGTTTTTCAGTTAATCAACGTGTTAGTTCTTTTTAATATACAAAATATATGTTAAACAATTGTTTCTACTGTGTTAATACAACAAAAATCATTGGGCGAGATTCGAAAAAAAAATTCTACACCATTCCCATAAAAACCATTTTGAAGGTATTGAAAGATTATAAAAAAATATGAACGCTCATATTCCATCATTTATCCATCATCACCACATTACACATTTAAGGGTTAAACATTGAAAATATCAAATATATTTATATGGTCAAAAAAGACATTATTATTTACATATATTCTATATAAACCCCCAAAATTTTATATGATAGACAGACGGATACCTTATATTGGAAAATGGAGTATAAAACCTAGTGCTAATACTACAATGTAAATCACGTTCCACTTAAAATAGAACATCTCTAAAACCGCAGTATCTAACCAAATCAAGGGAAAAAAATATAAAAAAACAATCCACTAATCATTTCAATCCCTAGTCAACACATAGGTGTGCACGCCAGCACAATCTAGCGCAGTCTGGCTCTCACCTTGTTGTAGTGCGCGTGCGCTCCGAGCGGGCGATGCGCGGAGCCGTTGTCCGCCGTGTACGTCTTTACCTGCGCGTGGTGCGCCTCCGCTATGGTCGATATGACCGCGCCCTCGCGACGCTTCTTGCCCTTGTATATGTATTTTGATGGACGGACTAGGCTGGAATTATATTATTTATTATTAATTACACTAAATATAGCTATGTATGTATATAATAATTATATATAATTTATAAATCTAGCTGTATCTATATATGTTTATAAATAACGGAAGTTCATGAAATATTCTCGACCATCGCTTGGCGTACTAAGATGAAATATGGCAAGATTACATTTAGTCGACGTCCGCTAAGAGCACATTATGTGACAGGGTCAGATTGTGCTGGTCTAGGGACTATCGAAATGGCTCTCTATTTGTATGAAAGTGCTTCATTTTTTTGCTAGAAACTTAAAATTAGTCTAGAGAGGTAAGTACTACGACGGTAACTTTTTTTTTTTTTTTTCGATACTGATTTAATGCTGTTGATCAATTGATCTTTACAGCGACACCGGGGGCGTGAGGGAAGAGGGTACTCTGTCCCTGCGAAATACAAGCACTCCGTGGCTGCTTGAGCGTAGGTCAACGAACGAAAGGGCGCCCCCCGCGGAGCTCGAGCCTCGGCTTGCGTCGTCGACGGGCGGGGGAATGACGGTAACAGCTAGTATACCTTTATATAGATAAAACTATTGCGTTACTAAGTGACTGACATAAAACACACAGACGGCGTACTGCCGAAACAACTGTCCGAGCGGACCGAGAGCGGTATTGTATGTCTAAATAGTCCTTGCTATTTATTATTATAGAATAGAATATGGAATATTTATTTACTTGACAAAAAATCAGGACAGGTAATTTGAATTTAATAATGTTTCAACTATTGTTACTACTACAACTATACTATTATGAAATGAAATAATATTTATAAATTTAATGAATTATGCACAGAATAAATACACTCACACACAAGTTTCCTGTCACTTCGTATCACGGAACGTCATATTCGTTATGTCGATTATTTAACCTATGATTAATACAATTCACAAACATTAAAAACGATTGTATTTTTCTAATTAAATTAAAAAATATGTTTAAATGGAACTTTGACAAGAAACTTATTGTAACAAAGTGAATATAAACAATTATAACCCTTAAATACGCAGTGTTTTTGCATACAAATTATAATTTTCAATATTTAGGTGTTTTAGATTTGCAAGTTTTTTATTTAAAATAAACAAAAAACATAGTTTAATTAAAAATAATATAATAAAATATGATAGTCGTTAAAAATAATCACATAGCATGTTTAAAGGTTAATATGATATATGAAAAAAAAATTGTTATATAGACAAAAATACATTACAAGAAAATGTATAAAAATTTGAACGCAGCGGGACGCAAAACCTCTTGGAAACCGTCCTTGCGCCCTGACCGCTAAGACATGCGTTCTTCATCCGACTGCGTCCAAATTCTTATACGCTTATTACAACTTATTTTTATACGCTTTCTAAAAATGTTTTTGAATTTCATATAATACTTTAAAATATTAGTAACAAACATTTGTAGTGAAATCGATATTAAAATAAAACTGAAAAAGAAACCTAAATCTTAAAAAAAAGAAGAAATCTACAAATGAAAAAAAAGACCATATTTGTCTTTCCACCATATAAATAGACTTATTTAAACCCTCACCTAGGATACTGAGGTCCGAATTGCGTATAACAGCAGTTATACCAGCAACCCTTCGAGAAGGGATTATAGCCGCCCGTGAACTTGCCCGTCACCTGCTCGTTGGTGGTGCGCCCCCGCGACACCAATACCATATGGAAACCGGTCAGACCGAATATGGGGATCGCGAGGAGAGCTATTATACCCATTATTACCATTCTGATTTCATGTTTAGGACGTTATGGATGGCAAGGCTTCATAAATTTGGCAATTTTGTCGTAGTGTTTGAGGCAGAGGCTTGGGTTTTAATCCCACGAGGTGATTTGATGAAATATTAGGTTTCGCAAAGTAAAGGGCTGAGCGATCTTGCACTAAATTCTCCTCTGTTCGCAAATTGCGGGAAAAGCGGTGATAATTTTTTGTTAGTTAAGCATTTAACATGCAAATAAAAGCATGTATGTGTTCAATATACAATAAATGTTATTTAAACAAAGTAATATCAATACTTAATCAAAGAAGAAATTTGTTAATTAAAAAATACATATTACGACAAATTTTTATCTAACACATTTTCAAAAACACAATGTTCTCAATCTTTTGCGCTGAAATTTCTTGTGAAATAAAAAAGGATACGACACAATAGGCTCGACCTGCGTGAGTGTCTTGTTATTGTTCATAATATAGTATAAACTAAATCCAAATATGCTCAGCATGTGAATGGAGAGCGATATAAGGAAGAAGAAAAAGAACCTGTAGTTCCGCCGTCCGATGCAGTTGTTCACCCATGGACAGTGGTGGTCAAACGTCTGGAACACATATGAAATAACTTTTCCAAAAAAATATTACATTTCCATACTATATTTCAACACTATACTATAATATTTCTATACTATATTATAATATTCTTAAGTTACAATATTATAGTATAGTAGTAAGAGACTCGTGGCGTAAACGTGATGGTTGTGGGTTGGATTCGAAGGAATATTTAAATTATTTTACTACTCTATTTTAGTTAGCGTTGAGTTTCGCCTCTCAAGGCGCAATGACTCGAAGTCCGGCGGAAAGAGAAGAACATCTCGACATTAATCAATGTCCCTGTTGACGCCATAGATACGGTTTACTTTAGCGAAGTGTATGTATATTCTGACAAATGTGTATTTCAAACACGTACGTATAATGTTTATTTAAATATTTTTATGTATTTATAATGCATTATTATCATAAACAAAAAATACTTTCTAAATTACCACATAATTATTTTTATTCCCACAATATTTCTCTATTTTTCATTTTTTTCTCTTATATCATGTGAAGAAATGATTCAGAGCATTATAGAGTATTTAATATTTTTTTCAATAATACATACAATAATAATAATAATACACAATTTATTTAGTTTAACCTTATTTTCACAAACAAGCTCATTTCCGTAAAAAGTAGAGCGCAGACTAATACACGTAGCGACGTGCGTGACAAAACCCATCATAAGAGGCGTTAAACGATACCAACAAGTACATTTACAGAATTAATATGACTTATTAAGTTTTCTATGCGATATATAATTTGTAATGTAGATTAATTAGCATAGGGAGTGAAATATATATATTTATACACTGTTATAATTTGTGAATTATGTGTTCTCCTATAATCTGTGCATACTACATAGTGTACTGTGTGTACATATATGTAGTGTGTGTACATAGTTACAAAGTACAGTAAGAAAATGTGTAAATGTAAAGAAATATGTATGACCGTTGGAAATCCGCATAAATAAATAAATAAATTATCATTTTAGTACTAATATCCGACTGTTGTATAGAGTTTAATTCCCACTTGTGACATTAATATTTATAAGTAAGTAATATTTATAAGTATTTCTTAATTAGATAGATAGAAATACTTTATTGCACACAAAGCCAATGCAAGGAACACACAAGATTTTGTGAGTATTACAGACTGTGCAAAGGCGGTCTTATTGCTGGTAGCAATATCTGCCAGACAACCTTTGGTGAGTAGAGCATGCATGGTCTTAATTGATACGGGTTAGTGCAAGTAAAAAAAATGCTTATCACTTACATAAGTAAGATAAATAAATAATAATGCATAATACAGTAAATGTAACATATTAAACATATAAATATTTGAATATATAATTAAATAATAAATACACTTATATTGTAAATAAGAAGCCAAAACATTAAAAATAAAGACACAAAGAACCAAAGATGATTAGAATAGGCGACGGGATTGGTTCGACATAGTACCGATACGCAATGTCTTTAATATAGACAGGAAATGGGTAACGAAGTGTTGTGTGGTAATTTCTCCTAGTCGACATTATAAGAAACAAAAAGGAAATTTTAAAATAAGATAAAAAAAAGACTAGGTCTCGTAAGACCTAGTACGACGTTGGGTTTCGCAACTAACAACGCAAAGTCTTCAAAATGGACAAAGTGGAGAACGACGTGGCTCAACACTAGGTTCCCTATACGAGATTCGTGAAGGGTTACATAAACTTTTAAAAAAAATATTACATGTTTTTATGATATTAATTTCAATATTTAATTTTGATTAGATTTAGTTTATAAAATTGACATTTTCATAATTAAAATCCTATCATAATTATTCGTATTTTAATATAATTATATTTAATTGTTTTAATCAATGAACTATTATTAAAATTGTACACTTTTTAAATATAAATTATTAAGTTCATACCTAAACATTTAAAATGTAAATGATTGATTTTGTATTAGAGACGGTTTGTTTCAACGCGCAATGTCTAAAGTGTAAGTGTGGTAAAGTGGAAAATATATGACTCTACACGGGCAAAAGAGTGAAGTAGTAAAAATAATACTGTACGATTCGTATGAATAAATAAATCAAAGTAATAAGTAATACCTCTATACAATGATTGCACACGGAGCAGTGTGAGCAGCGAGGCGGCCTGTAGAACTTGCAAGTGACACACCACTTCATGCGCACCGTTATGCCGTTTATCTCCACGCTGCGATATAACGGCGCTCGAAAGTCATCCTCGCGATCCTCGTCAGGTGGAGCTGCGGACGAGACGATGGGCAATTATATAATTTATGTAATTTAAAATGTATGTATAAATGCTAATAGAATAGAATAGAATAGATTAGAAAAAAGTATAATAAAATATTGTAGATATATAAAATTGAGCATATTTCAAATCCGCCATTCACATCGGTGTCTATCCAAGTTTTAGGACAGCCAATTAAGACTTCAGAGATATATAATAAATACAACAAAAGCTCAATGGTACTCCAGCATGGTTCGATAAAAATTAACGAATAGTTTAGTTAGTTAGGCGCACGTTCAAATCAACCCATATCTAAACTTTAAAATATCGAGTTTTAAGTATTTTTCGAATGCATGGCTTAGCGGTCAGAGAGCTTGGATAGTTTCCAAGAGGCGCCGGTTCGAATCTCGCTGCGTTAAAATTTTTATACGTATTCTCAAAATATATTTTTCTAATCTCCTATGGGCGGATCATATCCTATCAACAATATTAATTCAACAAACTTTCGAGTTCCATTGGGTCGTGAAGAGGACGTATATAAATAAATAAATAATTACGCCAGTCTTACACCTGACTAAGATAAAAGGTACTTAACCCCAATTTAATAAAATGGATTATCTCATATACCTTCTCTGATAAATTGTGAATCAAGTGAATAATTAGATAATAGCAGTGTAAGCGGAGAGCCTCGAGAAACTCCATTCTTTACTTTTCACCCAAATCCGAGACATTGCATGTTGACTGGTGAAACTCACCGTCATGTTTTGTCTTATCAGAGCGGGTAATTGTAAATAATTTAAGTATATATTCGCCCAAATTATCGCAATTTTGGTATTGGGACCTTCAACCATCGCGTTTCCAGTCCCAATGCACTACTATTGTTTCAAATAATAATGTAGTAAGTTATAACATAGTTACAGTAGTGTGTAAGTTATGTCAAAATTATTAATACAAAGTTATACAGAAATTGTTTATAATTATTTACCGCGTAATTTAAATTATAAATTAACATCTAAAACAAACACGTATATATATATATATATACATATTAATTTGTTTATATATTTGAGTTTTAATATTTATTGAGAGATCACAAAGGACTCCTTTGTGATCTAGACACTAAAGGGCGAAAAGTGACAAGTAACTAATGTTATTTTTATTGAATAGACTTATGCAATATATTCTGCCATATGCAATCAAACCAACTACTTAGACATATATTAATATGTTTTTTTAGGTAACGTGTACAAATATATATAATATCGCAGACACTCCGTTCGCCAGTGTCTGCGTAATTCAAGATATTACGTGTTGAGTATCGAAATAAATCGTTTTATATATAATTTGTTTGATAATTTAAATATTATCATTCTACCACATCCGAAACGAACCCATAACCAATATCGTTGACAAAAACTGTCCCACACCTTCTTTACTGTAGAAAAGTCTTTGTAACTTAAACAGACTGACTATTTAAATTTTTACTTTGCATCGTAAAAACCTAGGTAGGTCGTGACCTATGTGCCTTGTACTGCCATAATGAAATCAAAATGCAAATTTTGTTTTGTGCAATTTGCTAAATCAATATCTGTGTCAAACAGTCACCCACGACGCGCGTTAATTGCTGCCTCCAGTAGACCGTGAATCTTACTCGAGCGTTAATTTCAAGTTCACTTTTCCATTTTAGTACCAGAAATTGGTTAACTGTAGTTTTTATATTTAGATACTGGAAAACAAAATGCTACTGTAGTAAACTAAGGACTAAGAAGTGGAAGGTTTCCAAGAGGCGCGGGTTCAAATCCCAAAATGATTATACTTTTTTCTAAAAATATGTTTTTCAATTTCCTAAGTGTGTGAATAACACTTTAAAAATGGTACAGTAGTAAGTCATTTGTTAATTTATCACTTAGAATCTGAAAAGAAGTCTGTCTTTTATACAACAAGTAAAGATATTATGTATTAAAAATATATATGAAAAATACTTTGTTTTACTATTGATTAGGAATTAAATTCTCCGTGGAAGCTAAAATTATAGGAACAATATATAGTATATTGCGGCTTTTATTATTCTAAATAGTACAGACAAGTCTTTTAAAATAAAAGTAGGATGAGGCCATCTTGGCGCAGTGGGATAGCGTCTGTCTGTTAGCGCGATTGGTTGTGGGTTCTATTCCCCCTAGGGGGAAGAGTATTTTGAAATTATTTTCCTTTTCACCGCTATGGTACTAAAGACAAAGCGCGGCGTTGAGCACTCAACACTCAATGACTCGAATTCGAAAAATATGATGAGAACCTAGGTTCTCTTGGACTTTCCTGCTATGCCGGATACAGCGTGAAGCTCAGTGAATAATAATAATGAATATTATATAATCTATAGATCTATTCTATGATTAAGCTTAACAATTGTATCTTCACACTTTGCTTTTTCCATGGTCAATACACAGAACATAGACTGCCCACATGTGGACATTCCACGTTTAATTGCAAACCCAGCGTTGGCCTTCATTTTAACAGATTGGAGAAACATAACATTTTAAATATGTATATAGTAGGTAAAAATAGAATTAACTAAGGTTCTAAATTGAACCATCTTTTAAGCTTTAAAGTCAACTTTCACTTAAGTTTAATAGTCAACTTTACTTAAGATATGTGAAAACGAATAATTTTTGAACAACGATATAAAATCGACTGATAAGTCAATATTTTATGATTTTAGCATAACTGAAGGTTCTCCAGATCAGATAACACATACAAGACAAGGTTTTTTTATGTTAAGAAAATTTAGAATTAATATTTCACTGTTAAAATAAAGTACTTAATATTTAAAAGTCAGTGGCTTTTAAATTTTAATGCAACATTTCAATCTTGATCTTTTCGGTATTCAACCTTTATTCTTCACTTGTAAAGGTACGCTTTTACCCGTATAGCAGGGTATTCAGATAAAACCTAGTGTCAAGAAACTGCGTTGTCCACTTGCCACCCGAAATCGAGATATTGCGTGTTGAGTGGCGGAACTCAACGTCACGCGTTGTCTAAGATAAGTACGGATGAAAGGAAACTATTTAAATATAATAATTTTCTCAAGTGGGAATCGAACCCACAACCAGTCGCATTTGCAGTCAGACGCTATCATTGCTTATTTAACTTTTTTTTATTAAAAAAAGTCAATGTAACAAGTTAGTACAATAATACGTAATTTGTTGAACACTAACATAAATACATATATTCTGATAATTTGTTTGTATACGCAGAACTATTTACTAATTGGATACAACATTTTTTCTAGGAAAAAGCGCCAATTACAATGTTACTTTACGATTAATTATATACAAATATTGTTACTAATTCATTCGTTATCCATATTAATATTATAAATGCGAAAGTCAGTCTGTCTGTCTGTGACGCTTTCACGGCTAAACCACCAGCCCGATTTGGATGGAATTTAGAATGAAAATAGTTGAAGATCTAGGGCCCAGGGTTTTTTTTCTTTATAGTGGATGAAAGTTTGTATGAAAAATCTAAACCGCTCCACCGACTATTTACTCGGATGTATTTACTCGGAAAGACATTTGATGACGCAAGGTCCAACATAGGCTACTTTTTTCTCTATTATCAACCATTAAAGGATTAAAATGTAAGGGTGTATGAAAAATCTGAATAAGTAAATGCTTCCTTAGTACAAATTGTTCAGTATACTGAGCAGTTCTTGATGACAAATAAAAATTACTGAACTTTGAGGCCTTCGTGGCACAGTGGGATACGTCTGACAGTAAACGTGATGGTTGTGGGTTTGATTTCCACTTCAGACAATGCTTATATTTGTATTGTTTTAATTTTATCTCTCCGGTATATCAAAGGTGGACGTTGAATCCAAAAAAGAGATGTTTCAGCAATCAATATGCAACGTCTCGAATTCGGATGGATGCTGGGAAGTGTGCTTAGGCTTTTATACACCAAGGACCTTGGTACAGAAAAGCGTGAAGCTGAAACAATGTGGAATGTGGAAGACTCAGAGACAAAAAAATTACCGATATAAAGAAATTCAGTATAATTTTGGGTCAGTTTCAAGAAATCCATACTAATACAAAAAATGCGAAAGTAACTCTGTTTATCTGTCTGTGACGTCAACACGACCGAACAGTAGAAGTGTTTCCAGGAATTTAATTGTTTTACGAAAACGACGCCGAAAACATATAACGGCTATAGTTCTTGGGCGAAGACGCGAGTAGGTCGCTAGTATATTTTATAATGTAAATGCCGTAAGTTTCAGGTTCAAATCTCGCGTGGGATAAATGCTTGAATTAATTAGACGATAACGTTCTAGTCTAAATAACAAAACACGCAATGTTAATGTAGACGGAAACAGAACCGTTATTACTGAGTTATTTTTACCTACATCACAAAGTTAGGAAAAATGATTAAATATTAAAACTAGCGACCCGCTGGCGGCCTATTCGTTAAACAATGCAATTCCGGAGGAAACTAAAAAAATGGAAGAAAAAAGGAGCTTTGCTCATCCTAAGACCCTCGAGTATATCTATATAAAATTTCATCATATCAGTATGGATTCTATTGATTTCAACTATCTATCTATCCATGTAAGAAAATATCACATTGATATTTTTAACCCACTTCTCTCTGAGATGCTTGAAAATTTCCTCACGTGTCCGGGACCGATGATAATATATTTTCTATCATGAACCTGATACCCTTATATTCCCATCTACACACCGGGCGGATCGCGAAGTTGTTACATTTTGTATCGATAACAGCGCTGTCGTCCAACAGAAAGTA
This sequence comes from Podotricha telesiphe, assembly GCA_038994665.1. Lineage (NCBI taxonomy): Eukaryota > Metazoa > Arthropoda > Insecta > Lepidoptera > Nymphalidae > Podotricha > Podotricha telesiphe. Next base: position 34,557 of record JAOYRR010000225.1, on the reverse strand, counting down.
GGGTGTCCGCAGTCGGATTTTATATTTTTACTTACAGTAACTGTAAGTATGTACACAACAAGTAAAACTTAAAAAAATCAGAACATTAATGGTAAAAAAAAACAATTCTATCTGAACCTATTCCACATTTACGTCTCTTAGGATAAAAATCTAATTTACTCTAATGTGTTACTTAGATTTTCTTCCTTATATTCATGTTCAAGTTCAATTCAAATTCTTAAATTTCAATAAATTGAAAGAATGCTCTGGCTAGAGAAGTGGTAACTAATTTTGCGAAATAACGTAAGGTTACAATTTTATATCAATACATAATTAATTTAAAAATCTTATTTTTATATGCTAAAACTTCAGACATCTACACAGACGATATCGTTGCACGGTTAAACGTTAAACGATATGGCTGGTCTGAGATATCATCATGTGCCGTCGTTTTATTAAATGTCCAGCCGCATCGTGATCTGGCTAATTAACCCTCGGCATACAACGTGGGGTATTTTTAACCCCAGCTTGTAAAAAATACTTCGATTTATGGATAATAATTGAGCAATAATATTGAAATTCCTAGTAGCTGGGCTTTAAGCGTTGCCGCGTCGACTCGTAACCTTGGATCAGTGCTGCGCGGACTGCGCTCAAATGTGCACGTGTGTAAAGCGGGTCCCGGTGGTTTTTAACCCCACGTTATATGGGACGGTGCCGAAAAGGTATGTATGCACTTTTATGTTTTGGTTACTTAATTGTTAAATTTTATTATATATATGTAGTTTATATTCTGTTACAGATAAAGTTTAATTGAGATGGCTAATAGATTGCGTGATGCTGATATTGCGGCGGCTTTACTGGAAGAAAATGTGTCCGAAGACGAAGAGAACTACTCCTCTGCTAGTGATGATAATTTTGATCACATCAGCGAGGCGTCTGAATCCCATAGTGACACGGACATAGAACATCTTGAACCTGTACAAGAAACACCGCCAACGATACCATTTTATACTGGCAAAGATGGCAAAACCAAGTGGTACGAAACGCCACCACGGACCAATGTTCGAATAATTATTATGATAATTTTTTTATGAGCCTTGAAACTGCTGAAAATTTACTCTAAAACCATAAATTAACTGCTGTCGGTACTCTAAGGTCAAACAAAGCGTGTCGTCCTCCCAAATTCAAAGCTAGACGTGAAGAAAAATCTACTATATTTGGTTTTCAAAAAGACATAACCATTGTGTCTTATATACCTAAATCACGAAAGTGTGTACATATGATGTCCTCATTGCACCATGATGCTGAAATAGATCCAGAGAGTGGGACCCAAAGAAAACCATCTATTATAACGTTATACAACATAACAAAAAGCAGAGTCAATGTAGTTGACAAACTTTCAAGAACGTACGATGTTTCTCGAAACAGTAAACGCTGGCCACTTACGCTGTTCTCCTCGTTGCTGAATCATGCCAATATAAATTCTTTTTTAGTACACATGTTCAACAACCAGATTGAAATAAAGAAAAGCAATATAAGGAGGAACTTTATCAAGCAATTGGGGCTTTCGTTGCTTGAAGATCATACGAGAAAAAGAAAAGACAATCCTCATGTTCAGAAAACGGGTGCATCAAGTTTTGAATGAAGAGGTTCCAGGTCCGCCACAGAAGCAACCAAGGAAGTCGCAAAGATGTTCTTTTTGTCCAAGAAATAAAGATAGGAAATGTAGCAATATGTAAGGAACATGCAAATCTGATGTGCCAATATTGTACTGATTTAGATAACGAATGATCTCGCTAGAATAGACAAACTTTCCAACTTATTTCTATATTTTTTTAAATGTAACATGTTTCTAATTTTATAATAATGACTTAGACCAAAAATTACTATAAATAAATAAAATTATTACGTGTTATATATTGGGTTTTAATTATTACTTTATGACTTTTAAATACAAAACCCCCTTATCTAAATTGTATTATTTAAATAATACCTTTATTAGATTCACATTTACTTAGGGGCTTATTTTAACCCCACATTGTTCAGGTAAGGATTTTTTTTCACCTTGTATGCCGAAGGCTAAACGATCGGCCGCTGACATATACACCGAACTTACTTAGGAACTGTGTAAAAAATGTCAATTTCTTTTTACTAGAAATAATACTCGACACAATTCTGTTTCGTACATTTCCGGTAACACATATAAGATTGTAAGCGCATGTTTACAATTATACTAGCTATCCGCTCGTGGCTTCGCCTGCGTGAAATATAGCCATTTCGTATTTTTAGCGGACTTTTCCTAGAAAAACGAAATTCCTGGAAATATCTAAAAAAAATGGGAGAAAAAATATCCTATGTTCATTCCAAGACCCTTAAGTATCTCAATATAAAATTGCATCACAATCGGTGCAGTGGTTTGACCGTGATGACGTCACAGACAGATGTAAACATTACTATAAGCATCTGGTACTGATAAATATACAATAAGACCTTATACTTGTAAGCATTGTGGTGCAATAAATATTTTGAATTTGAATTTTCCGTAATCCCCGCGTACCTACCATTGCGCCGCGCCGGACCGTATGACTACTGCGCGCGTAATTCTAAGATACTAGGATATTTGAAGATATTTGTTTTGCGTTAAGAGCACACATATTCTATATTAAATTTTCGTTTCAATAAATGCATTTATTTATATATAGATTAATACAATATGGGTTAAATAAGTTTCACAAAAATCCATTCTTCTTAATCTATAATTTTTTGTAGTAAAAGGGGTTACTGTGAGCTATCCGTTGAAGATAGGCATATGCTATGGACAACTTTTTTATAGATATATTAATATTGTAATATATTGTTTTGTTTCAATTAAGTTACTCATATAAGGCTGAATATATTATTCATGCACAAACAAGAAAAAAGTTCACTTTCATAAAGTAGAAGAGAAAGCATAAAGCTATTCTTTCCATTATTAATTAACTTGTGTATTTGCCCGTTCACCGCCGTTGTTGTTACAATCATTATTATAAAAGTTACGCAAGCCATGACCTGATTTATGTTAAAAAAATATTAATAATAAAAAAGGTAAAATTGAAAAGAAACTGCAGTATGAATTGAAAACGAAAACAAAACCAATTCAAAAAAGTGAATTCAAAAGTTCTCATATGTATTACTTGTATAATTAAATATATACGAGACTAACTGCAGCAAAAATTGGGTTGAACATATGTTTAAAAACATCCCAATGCATTTTGCAGAACAAACAGGGAATTGTGAGTGAAAAATCACTTTTCTACTTTTCTCATAAACAAAAAATCAATGAGTAATTGAGTGACGGCACTCAATGCCGCATTTAATGCACAATTCCACACATCCCCCGAGTGCGATTCGAACCCACAAATACCATCTACTGCGACAACGTGGAATAAAGATAATATGGAAGAGCAAAAAAATTATTGAATGTTTGCATTTTACGTGTGAAGGGGAAATTTTTGAATCTTATAAAATTAACAAGGTGGAAAAACAGCTATTAGTTCCTTACGGTCTGTATTTTAATGCAAGATACAGGAAACGGGTGGGGAATAATACAAGTTAATATATGATGTTAAAAACACTCTGTCATATAAAGTTTTTACTATATATATGTCACTCTATAGATTTTCTTTTGTTCTTCAACTTATCGAGAGAACTAGTTAAATTAGTAGTTATTAGGGATGTTACGAATGTAATATTTCGGTTACGGATATAGGAATTATATTATATCGGATACCTTTTTTATTTCGGATATCCGATAGTTTCCGTTATGGTTACAGAGCTCCATGATATACCTGGTAGTTACTAAAATTTCGTAAGCCGCGGCTTTTTATTGAAAGATCAAAAGCAAGGAAAAAAATGTATGTACTAAAAGCCGTTCTTTAATTTCTGTTTTTTAGTTTTCGATAATTACATATTTTTATCATGCATACTTCAATTATGCAAGTGCATTTTTATGGAATATATGCAAGTTTGTATGTTTATTTGTACTGAAGTAGATTCCACCATAACTTTAAAAATAAATACTTCACATATTTGAATGAAAATGAGATGTAAATCATTTTTATCTCGTTCTAAAATACAATAGTAAACATTCTAATTTGATAGTCAAATAAAGACAATAGAAACGCCGTAAGTCAAGTACGGAAAAAACCCACGACCCTGACATTAATGTTAAAGTTTTAAGTGATTTTTAGCTATTTAAGTGAACTAGCTTTAAATCGTCATATATTCAAATCCCACTTAGGGGACTAGTTATATTGGCAACATTATTTTTTTGGCCATTACAAAGTTTAATTTTTCTTATTACATGTTCAATAATTTTAATCTTGTTTTCTTTTATTCCGAGGACGGTTTGCGTACCCATTCTGTAGGTGTAGCGCCTGCAAGTACATCGCCGTGTAGGGTCACCATGTAATGTGTATGCTTAATATAAACGACTGTTCACTTCCAAGGTACCGATCATTAAACCTTCAATTTATTCGTTTAATATGAAAGACCCATGTAGTATATTGCTTAAATTTAGATTTGTACTTGAAGAGTATGATTATGTTATTGAATATGTGGTAATAAGAATGCAGCTGCAGATGCATTATCTCCAATGAAATAAATAATAGATATATAATATTAAAATCTATTATTTCTGACGAGGAATTGGAAACGACGTATTACGATAAAAGAACCAATGTTGATCAGTTCAACTGCAGATACTGCATTTGAAAAAGTATATTAAAAATTAGTAGGTCCATTAGATAAGAGATAACAATAATTTTATATATATATATATATATAACGTGAGAATATTATCTTTATTGAATATTTTCCAGCACATATATCTGTCAAGGTAACCAAGGCAAGCTCCAAGAGCGTCGCCTGAGATGGTATGGCCACGTTGCGGCTGATTTGAAAACTATGTCGGTAGAATATGCCTTGATATATCTCTCCCTGGAGCAAGACCCAACGGACGCTCAAGGAAGCGATTTCTGGATGTGCTGAAGCAGGATAAGAGAGCCAATGGACTAACCACTGAGGATGTCAAAGGTCGTGCAAAGTGGAGGAGATTGAGTAGGAAGGTAGACTCTGGCTAGGCCGGGACTAGTGCCAAGTAAAAGTAAAAGAGTAAGTAATATCTACACTGAGGAAAGAAAAATATTTTGATTACGACACTGTTGGCATATTAAATTGCTTTCACAAGCCCATTAGCCCATATTAGCCCATTGACTTTTTTCCGCTGCTTAGCAGAGTAGTCAGAGAGAACCTAGTTTCAATTGACAATTCGTTCTTTCGAGATATTGCGTGTTGAGCGGCGGAGCTCAGAGCCGCATTTTGACTTTTTCACTGGAGAGGAGAAATGAAAGTAATTAAATTATTATCATTCCATCAAGTGGGAATCGCACAGCCAGTCCCAGTTACATTTAAACGCTGTCCCACTGTGCCTACGATATTTTTTTATTAATTAGTACAAAAGAGCTATAGCGCCGGTCATATAGTATTATTTTCGATGATTTGATTGATTAAATGTTCTGTTGATAATGAAACAACATCTTCTTATCAACCCCAACCTCCTATGGAAACATTTCTCCGAATTGCATTGGAATCCATAGCACCTTAGGCGACACTATTCAACGTTATGTAACTGATCTAATTAAATTTATTTACTATAAATGTACAAACAGGAAGCGCAGCACTATTACAATGGGAATGGCGTATCTACACTATATGTACGTAAACATATATTTTTCTTTGGTCTTTATTCGGGCAAAGGGTAAAAAAGTTACTTATTTCTAGAAATTCGTATAATGCGAAGTTATATATATCTATATATTTATAACACACTCATTCGCATGTAGTTAGTTAAAACAAGTAAGCTCTCGATACAAAACAAAATAATCAATTTAAAAGCTGGCCTTAAAGCATTAAATATACAAGAACACTTGAAACTGCTTTCTTTACCACAATTATAGCAACCGGTTGACGACGTAACGTCGTACATTACCTACTGGCGGGAAATCTTATGAAAATTACGTAATACACTTCCGAAAAGATACAAGTGGATGTGAGCGAAATCAATAACAGATCGATAAATATTCTATGGCAGCCATTTTCTCACTTTTGAACATATTTATAAAATATGCTTCATGTGTACCTACCCCCTATAACATGCTATATTTCTACCTATCATCTGTACTGTAAATTAATATTTTTTATCTATTTTTGGTGTACTCTTTATAAGAGTATTTACTATTACTATTACTACCCCGCATACGGTAGATAGAGAGGACTTAGTAGTGTGGAAGTGGAAAACAAAGTTGTTTTCCACTTTTCGCACAATTTCAATACGTTACGTGTTAATTGGCGGAATCTAACGCCGCGTTTTGTGCTAAAAGGGAGAAGATAAAATAATAATTTCATATAATCATTTTAGATCATGTAATGATAGTATAACGAACATGTGTGTGTGTTAAACTATGAAATAATTACATATATCATTATTTCATAGTTTTAATATTGTAAAAAGAATATCCTATCAAATAGAGCTAAAACACCAAAAGTGTTTAAATCAGTCATTTACCAGTGAAAATTGAACCTAAAACTACAGCGTGTGCGTTTAGGCACTGCGCTAAACGCCACGATAACATCGGCCCCGCTTCACATAGCAGACCTTAGTGTCAAGACAATCTGGTCACCATTCTTCGTTGAGTGGCGGAACTCAACGTCGCGCTTTGTCTTAACGGAGCGGAGAGATGAAAATAATTTAAATAAAATAATTTGCCCGAGTGGACATCGAACCCACAACCACACATGAATATTCTGTCATTCTCTTTTCACCTAGTAAATAAAACCTAGCAGATAAAACTGCGTTTAGTACATAAAATATTGTTTTTGTATTATATAGATCGAGTTTACTTTCGTAATTTTTAATATTTTTTACGCCATTCTTATTGTCCTAAGAGATATGAATCTACACGCGCGATATAAAGAAAATAAACGTCACACGTGATTGAACTGTTCTATTGTTATGAATTACGATTTGTGAGATTTGAGAGAATTTGTCGTTTCATATGTTTAACATTTTTTTAAGTGTTAATCACACACTTAGGAAATTGTAAACATATTTTTTAAAAAATGTATAACCGTCCAAGTTTTCAAGTTGTTGGACGATTTTCAAGAGGCGCGGGTTCGAATCTCGCTACGTTCAAAAAATTTATTATACGTTTTCTAAAAATATGTTTGTCGTTTCATTAAAGACGAACAAATAGTAGAGGCAAATTACTGTACGTATACGCCAATACGTAAATTTTTCGCGTTTACAGTCGAACGCAACGGTGGCACAACCACACTGCGCCAGTGCCTCTACAGTGATAAAATTAGTTTAATATTGATAATGTCAAGTTCAAAGATCAACTTGCAAGGATTCGATTCGAGGATGTCGATTAAAGCCATAATAAAAGCAGACATAATAAAATCCAATGTAGAAATAAGAAGAAAACAAAACCATCGTGGCGCAGTGCCATAGTCTAACTTTAAACGCGGTTGGCCGTTGGTTCAATTCCACCTGGGGTTGACGATTAAATTTAAAATATATTCATTTTTCCGGTCTGGCACCTAATACAAAGAGCGGCGTTGAGTTCCGCCACTCGACACGCAATCGATATCGGATGAAATGTGTAGAACCGAGTGTCTTGCTATTTCTATGCAGAAATGGAGAGTTTTCTATGCTAACTACACAAAGATATGCAAAATATTCTCTTGATTAGAATCGTCACGGCTATAGAACTATCTTGGTTTGCTTATCGCAAACTATACATAAGGTCATATGTGTCGTCGTATACCTATATACATTTCATAACTTCATTTCATATATTTATTTACTAGCGACCCGCTTGCGGCTTCGCCTGCGTAAACTACACTCTGCATGCCTGCGTTCTCACTTACATCACAGAATTTATCTAAATTTTAAATAAAAATTGTTGTAACATTTTTATTTATGAATCGATTAAAATTAAATAAACACTAAATGTAAATGTAGCTGAAGCTGATTACTTAAAAAACAATAGTCAAAACTGCATTAAAATCGGTTTAACCATTTCAGAGAACAGGTGCGTGAACAACGCACATACAAACCAAAACCAAAAAAGAATATTTTGGTTTCTATTACAATGATAAATGCCCCAAATAATATATATATTTTCGTGTGCAAATTGCGATCAGTTACATTTTTTATGTATGTATAGATATGGGATAGTCTCTCGACCCTAACAACTTTAACAATCTCATGTATTTATTTTATTCAGAGGTAGTAGTAGTTTCAAATCCCAATTTAAAATATTTAATATGTGAAAATATAAATGCTAAGCTTGCACGAACGATGTGTCATTATCAAAGAACTGAACTAATTTGTGAGAACAGCGGATAGGTATTTTTTAAAATATAAAAATATAATATGCACTTTGTCTAAACATCTTAACTTTATTGAAACTGAAAATTATTAATAATTCTTTTATAGAGAAATATATAGAGTTACCTTTCTACATTCATCAAACACTATATATAATAACTTTAGGCATTTCCCTCATGGCAGGGTAATGAGAAAGAACCTAGGTGTCAAGACACTCCATTCTCCACTTTCAGCCCGAAATTAAGACATTGCGTTTGAGTGGCAAGAAGTCTTAAGTACCAAAGCGGAGAAATGAAATTAATTTACATATAAGGTTTAAGGTTGCATGGAAGAAATCGCTAGTTTGGCGATAAAGTCGAAAAGCCTGTTGTACACGATACCAGTATTCTTGAACTTTGTATATGCTTTTGTTTACAATTCGCATGTTTTTTTTATTTATTTTCTGTTTTTTTATATCTATTTGTGGATGTAAATAGATTATAGAGAAAATTTAAAAGTTTCTCTATATCTCGATGGCCCTGACAATGCCTTCAGGTAGCTCTCCAAGCATTGAGTTGTCATCGGATCCGGACACGTGTGCAAAGTTACTTATATATATATATATATCTTCTTTCTTTCTGATTTTCACGATTATTACACATTTTGAAATGAAACTATTTTAACTGGATTAATCGTGTATAATTTTGGTATTCGAAAATACATTTTAGAACCCGACATTTCGAACACTTTACAGTACTACTCCGTGGTCACAGGTAGACTGTCTACGGTTAAAATAGTTTCATTTCAAAATGTGTATTCAACATATCTGTTTTTTATTCAACATATCGTATCGTATGAAGTGTAATAATATATAATATGTACTACAGTATCCACAGTTCCAATGTATCTATCTACAGGGCCAATTAAATACATACAAAAACATTACGGTGACTATCAAAATGTAAACTCATCAAAACGCTTATCTTAATCTGCATGATTACTCATTGATTACACAATACATTTGTACTTGTTATATTGCATTTAAACGAATGGTGAAACGTAATAAACTAAAAATGCTTAAAACTTTTTGAAACTTTAACATTTTATAAAAATTCGAGACATTACATTGCGTGTCTAGTGACGGAATTCAAGGCCGTAATATAAAACATTCCCGCAATCGGGAATCCAACCTACATTCATCGCCTTTACAATCAGATCTTGTCCCAATACGCCACGATGGCCTATCACGATCTTGTCAATGAAGAGAAAAATTAATGACTTAACTAAATGTCAAGACTCTCCGTTCTCCACTTTTCACCGTAATCCGTTTCACCGTTGCGTGTTGAGTGGTGAAACTCAACGCCGTTTTTATACTACTGCAGACAATTTAGTAAAAAAAGGTTTAGGGATATACTGATAAATGTTGAAAATAAATAAATATTCCGGTCAGCCACTTTTCACCGAGTCAATAAAACCTCGGAGGTAAAATAGTGTTTTGTATTTTAAATATTGATTTTACTTTTTATAGATCGAGTTTACTTTCGTAATTTTTAATACTTTTTACGCCATTCTTATTGTCCTAAGAGATATGAATCTACACGCGCGAAATAAAGAAAATAAACGTCACACGTGATTGAACTGTTCTATTATTATGAATTACGAATCGTGTAATGAGAATTTGTCGTTGCATTTTAGTTTACGTGTTACGTTATGTACGTATAGAATAAAAAAAGCAATTACACAAACATAATTGTAAAAATAGTATTCATTAATTACTTTCGGTCGTTTACACTTTTACATTTGAACTATCAACTCGAGATATTACAACAATACAACGTTACATGCAATTTAATTATGCCCTGTAAAAAAAAATTAGTTAACAACCTCAAAATTTGAATGGAATTTAATTATATGTATAACAATTGTAGTATAATAACGGTTAATATGAATGGCATATATCACAGTGGTGTAGGTCGTGGTTAGTGAGTTCTAATACCAAAAGCGTTACACCTAAATAGTTGTAATAACCATATGCTTCATACAGTTATTAAAAAAAAAATACAATGATCGTGGGTTGAAAACGCGACAGATTGTTTTTATTTAGCTTCATGTGAAGCGGGGTGTAGTCAGTCTCTCTAATCTAGTGACAAGACGCTCCACGTTCTCCACTTTCCGCCCGAAATCGAGACATTGCGTGATGAGTTTCCGAAATCAAACGCCGCGATTCGTCTTATTGTTTCACCGAATGAGAATCGTACCCACAACTAACTAATCGAATTTACAGACGCTGTCACACTGCGCCACTATAGCCTCTCTGTGGGTTTAGAAATGAGACAGACATTTTTGTTGAATTTCTACTTTTTTCAGTCATATACAAAATGTACAAGACATTCTGAAATTAGCAGAGATAGAACTTCTTAGTGCTTTAATCAGTCCATTGTTCACTTTTTGCCTACTTAGTCATTTCGTGTTGAGCGGCGTTCGTGTATTGTATGCCGTGCTTGCAAAACCAGAAAAAGGAAAATATTTGATATATCATAAGATAATAAGATCTTTGATTTTCGCGATTATTACACATTTTGAAATGAAACTATTTTACTAACCGGATTAATGGCGTATATTTTTGGTATTCGAAAATACATTTTAGAAATCCGACGTTTCCAACACTTTACAGTAGTCCATGGTTTACAGGTAGGTTACCTAGTTTCATTTCAAAATATCATAAGAGATAGTTTGAAAACACATAAATACTTTAAATATTTAAATAGTAATATGTCAACAATTGAATTCAAGTTTATAAACGTATTATGTATGTATAGATTAACATACATGTACAGAGATGCTAACAACAAATATAAGTTGTAATAAGCGTATAAGAATTTCGACGTGATGGATGTCGAAGGCATGACTTAGCGGTCAGAGCGCTTGCACGGTTGCCAAGACGCGCGGGTTCAAATACCGCTACGCTCCAATTTTTAGTATGTTTTTTAAATTTCCTAAGTGTGTATACATTTTAAAAAATTTATAGATTAATTGGTCCCTGATTATTTAATATAAATATTTTATTTAATATAAATATATTTGTCATTTTCAAATGCACAACTATTAAATAAAAAACCGATTAGACTAAGTAGATCACAGGTTCAATTCCATTATAATGAATCAGCAACCAAATAATTCAGATAACAATATTAACAAAAAAAGTGTTTAAAATATTAAGTTGACTAGAATCTTAATAATATAGTGAGAGTAAATTAATATAAGAATTAAGGTCACCACTTTCCATACAAGTATTAAACATTAAGTTAACTTTGATTGCATGAGCATTTATGTTACTAATCATTATTGTAATACAGATTACTATCAAAAAATATCAATTAATTAAAAAAGATGAACATTTATTTTTTGTTAACATTTTTTTTTTTTAAAGTGTTTTTCCCACACTTAGGAAATTGAAAGACATATTTTAGAAAACGTATAAAAATTTGAACGCAGCGGGATTTGAACCCGCGCATGGCTTAGCGGTCAGAGCGCTTGAACGGTTTTCAAGAGGCGCGGATTCAAATCCCGCTGCGTTCAAATTTTTATACGTTTTCTAAAATATGTCTTTAACATTTATTTTATTAAATATACATATATATTTGTATGCTGGTGTTAGCTTTATATCTTTTCGACAATTGAAAAGTGCATGCAAAACTATTTAAAGACTTAGTAAAACATCTAATGAAACAATTTTTGTTGTATATTATAAGATAATATAAAAAAACATACCTTTTGGTATAACTCCTGGATCCATGAAAGTGGCCAGTGTAAAATTGGCCAAAACAAAAAATGTTATGACACCTTGGTATGCAGGTACCCATTGGTGATTGTGAAGGTAATACTGACAGCTGTAAGGAAAATAAAATATTTATTAATCTAATATTCAATATAAGTTAAGTTAGTTAAAGCTGCAGGAGCTAATTTTTAATGATATTAGATCTAAGAACTTTTATAAGGTAAAATTTATATATTTTGTCATACATTTATATTAACATTAAATATTATAGGTCTCACCTGGTCAAAGTCACAATGGATGTAATATAACACTTTTGTATTAAATTGCATATTGTAATTTTGATTTAGGTACTTTATGAACATTGTGTAGTAAAAAATTATAAAGACATTTTATAACTTTAAAACTACAATGCATAAATAAAATGCTTTATGGAACTATTTTAACTAGATTAATTGTGTATATTATTAATATTCCAAAATACATTTTTAGAAAACCAATATTATTAATATTCCACAATAAATTTTTAGAAAACCAATATCATTAATATTCCAAAATACATTTTTAGGAACAGCAGTCCATGTAAAGTGGATTCATTTCATTTCAAAATATCACAAAATCCTAAGGTCTTATTATAAAATGCTTGTAATATAAACATCAACAAAAATAACATAATTGGATGAGTTATTTAAATGGATTTACATTATAATATATTAAACATCACTAAGCACTTTGCATTACAAACATAATTGAAAAAAGAAACATTATTTATCGTCTCTTTGTAGTTAGTTTTGTCAACATTTATTATATTTAATTAAAGATTCCAATTGGAAAGCATATTTATAGCTGCATTAATTATATCACTTCCAACACATATTAATGTGTTTTAGTCATTCACCTAATAAATAAAGTTTAGTAAGAAACTGCATCAATTAAATTTCAAGCACTTAAAACACTATTCAAGAAACAAATCCTTCTTCAATGTCACATTAATAATGAAATCTGATTATTCATTTTTAACAATATAACACAATAACAAAATGTATTGTTGATTTGCTGCTATGTAAATAAACTGCAATGAAATAAGAACTAAGATCATTTTGCAATATTTTGAGTTTTTTTAGAAATAAATACACACAATGATGATTCACACATATTGATTCAGGCTTTTCTTTATACAAATTCGGCCACAGCTTGGACGTGTAAGGGTATGAACACAATTTTTATAGTTAGACACAATCCGATAGGAATATTAAGTGCTTTGTGGTGTAAATAATGACATCCCTAGTAGGCTCCAAAGTAGTGACATCTTAGCACTATAATACTATAATTTGATAACAAGGAAAGGATGCACATTAACACTCATATAGGGCAACGTTACCCCGGGATAAAAATAGAAGTAATTCTACTATCTTATGTGAAAGTTGTCAAATCTAAGCGAATTCGCTTCCGATCGACATAATGTATACTTACGGAAAATAAAAAAACAGAGACGTTGTGCCCAAAAGTAAAGTCCAGGCGAATGTCGCAGGGATATATCTCGTTTTGAGGTCGCATTTGGGCATATTGTGTCAATTTTATTTCCCTAAAAGCAAATTATCTCGATTTTATTCACTACAGACCAACATGGCCGCGCCTATTAATGTGACAACCAGAAAGTAGAAACTGTGTGGCATAACTGACGTTGACAGTTCTTGATTAACAATTTTTTTTAATCTAATTAAGACAATATTACAAAATGCTATTTATATTCTGCATTATTATTAGGAGAAGAGAAAATGATTACTTTTTTATTTATTATAAAGTGTTGATACTATTTCCGATTAGTAATAAATTCTAGTTTCATGAAATATCAGTTGACTTCGGTTGAAAATATTCTGTTATGATTTTTTTCTTACAATTTATATATATTTTTTATATTTATTGCGAATATTTTTTATTGGAGAACTAGAAATATTTATTTATTCAGTCACTTACAATTTGAATATCAAATTGAAATCGATACGACAGTTTTGTATGTATTCAATTTTCTTGGTATTGTAATTTTCTATTCTTTTTTATTGTAACTTTCTCTCGAAATATATAATTTAAAGTACACTCATTTTTTATTTTTAGACCTCCTCTTGACATAAAAAATCCATAAATTGATAGTTGAAGATTAAAACCTTCTCTCTATTGCTTGATTAAAAAAATTGATTAGAAAATAAAATTAATATTGTCTATTATTATTTTTTATTTAAATGTATACTAATTTTTAATTGGTAAATATGATCCACTGTCAAATTTGAAACATTTTCATTGGTCAACACATTTTTTTAGTCTCGCGGATAAAAATGGCCGCAGTGTTGTTTTCAGGGTTCAACAGTGTGGTGTGAGGGTTTTAGTTTTTCAAACTTTTTAAAATTTTAATCATTTTTGTTAATATTGTAATTAAAGTTCCGTGTAGTCTGCAGAATCGTTTGACACGATGTCTGAAAGTACTAGCCCTAGTGTGTTAAGTTATCTAAGACAATATCGGTTTCAGAGGAAACCTACTCCTATGCCAGGTGCCAGCGGGTCTATGACAGTAACTTCGGCACCGATGTCTAATCGTAAGTGTTAATTAAACTTTTTTTTAATTATAAAGTTACTGAAACACGTGCTCTTGACATCTTGTAACGTAAAGTCCCGACCACGTTTGCCACGGACCTACTCGTCACGTTTCAAGGTTCTCATTTTTTGCAGAACCGGCCAGGAATTAACCATGACAGTTGTTTTACGGAATAGCACTTAATACTCAATATTAAATATTTTTTATTCATGTCCTACTGTTATGATGTTTGTCTCGTTTTTTTTCCCATACCAATCAAAACATAAAATATCTGAAAAAATATTTCAAAAAATAATATAATATGAAACATACATGAAGAAATATTATGCATATTTAATGTTATACATAATTATATTTAAAACCAATCCAACACTACTACATTATATTTAAATACTTCTATTTCTTTGTAAATGTTCTTTGGTAAAATAAGAGAATATAATAATTGAATTGACATACGTTCCTTTGCATATAATCAATATGAATAAAATTCGATTAACTTAAAGTAGGGTAAATCTTTGGATTATTAATTTAAACAAGGTACTTTAGTTGTTGCTATTTTATTTGATAATTTTCCTTATGCTTGACAGAAATTATAATTTAATTTATAGTTAAAGTTTTATACTATAAAATCCTATTAATATTATAAACGCGTAAGTTTGTAAGGATGTTTGTTACTCTTTGACATAAAAAGTACTGTATGGATTTTAATGAAACTTTACAATAATGTAGGTTATACATCAGAATAACACATAGGCTACAAGTTATAAAGACATTGTGTGAATTGACCAAAATATCAAGTAAGTATCTTATGTTCAAGCCATAAAAGCCAAAATAGTGAACTATTGTAGTCAATAAATTAATATTATGGTATATATATGCTAAATGCATATGTATATACTCTACATATATCAGAATATTATTTTTTGCTATTTTTGTGTCTGTCAGTCTGTTTGTTCTGGCTAATCTCTAGATTGAGCCCATAACCTGTTTGCAAAATGTTTGCTGTCAGATGCTGTCCACAACTGTGATTGATTTGTTTCTTCAATAATTTTATTTCAAAAGTGATATCAATAAATTGATATATAATGTTCTAAAATGTAATTATATGAATTATGGGGCCCTTGTAGCCTTGACAAATAAAATTCTATGAATCATTATTTTCCATCTCAATTTCAGCTCAACAAATACGAATGCCAGCACCAAATACAGCAAATAGAAATGGACCAATAGTTTATAAGCGTATTAGAATACAGGACTCTGATTCTGACGATTCAGCATCCCCAGCTAAGAAGATTGTAGTGGAGCTTACAACAGCTGTAAAAGAGCGAAGATTTAGAAACATGCTGGAAATGTTTCCTGATATTTCTCCTTTAGTAAGAGCCATATTTTTTTATTTATTATTAAATATAATGTCTTAGCCCATCTGCAAACAATATGAACGAAGTGCTTGCTTTCATATAAAATAAATACTTATGGTTATGTGAGTATCATACCCACTGCTTTCAGCTTATAAGGTAGACATACTGACCACTGGGCTAACAATCAAAATTTTTAATCATAATTATTTATAATTATTTAATTACCACACCTCAATAAGTAAGGCTTGGCTTGGTTATGAACTGGCTAGATGATTTGCGGTGATCGTTCGAGTCCCAGTATATTTTTGAAAAATACTTTTCTTATACTAAGTGTGTAAAAAATACTTTAAATATATTAAAATACTAGATAAAACCATGTTAAAACTAAAGTAGGTACCTTGCTTAGAAAATCACAATCAAATTGATCTTTTATTACAGTTTATAAAAAATACTCTAGTGAAACATGGTTGGAATGAAGAACGATCTCGTGATGAACTTTTAAAACATGATCCGGAGAGTGAAGAGAAACCATCTCCATCCTTCTACATGTCCAGGCCAGGGTTCTCTGGCATGCCGAAGTCTAATGGTATGGGTATAGTTCGTGTTACAAGTGGGCCTAGTGTGGTTGTAAGAAAACCTATTGCTGCTAAAGGAGGCAGAGCCAGACGTGGAAGCAGTGGCAGTGAGGATGATGACTATGGAGTCAGGAAAGGCAAGGATGATAAGGTTTATGATAGGTAAGTCTTTAATTAGTATGGGTAGGTAGTATATACATAAATATCACAGCTTGTAGGATTTGAGCCCATATTTCTTGAGTTTGATATTTATTATTTGTTTCTTATCTATGCTTCAATTGTGTAAAGAAAATTTAGGAGGTTATGTAATGCTTAATATGGAAGAATGTTTCTGGAAATTTCTATCTTTTCTGTCTCTTTTTGTATTTGAGCATGAATCCGTTAAATTTTTTTTAGTTCTACTGAAAAATCTATCAAATACGCATTGCTTTAGCAATGTGTAGGAAATATGTCGTATTTAAAGTGTATGTCAAACACATGGTAGTGTGTGTAATGTTTATTTTATTAATTCAATGTGTTTCTAATACGTTATTATAAAAACATTATGCTACTTTTCCATAGATTCCTTTAACTATGCCATATTTTAGACCCTGTCCTCATAACTTTATTAAAAAAATGCTGAAAAATTTTCCTCTTGTGTGTTGAATATATAGGTATTTTTTTAATTGTTATCTTAATCTTTGGCCTTATATTAATGTAGAAATGTCGTATATGTATTGAAATAGGAACCCCGTTGCCTCTATATACCGGACATCAGATATATTGTTTAATTTCTTCACGAAAATACTTCGCGCATGTGACATTACAAAACGCGGCGCTTAGTTCCACCACTCAACACTTAATGTATCGGATTCGGGTGAAATGTGGAGAACGAGTGTTTTGACACTAAAATCTTCTGGGGTACTCCGCTATGCAGGAAAATACGTGAAGCTGAATAAAAAAATTCTATAGTCTCCCTTAATATATCTTAATATTCGTAGCGCAGTTATTACAGAACTGAATTGTCTTTATATCTTTCTGGTACTTAAAGTAAGGAAACTAAATACATACTTTCAATCTATAACTAAACAATTAATATTAGCTTTTTAAATGAGCCACTAATATATTACATACCATTATATTTAAGTGATGACTCTGACAATGAGATAACAGATGACTTAGGAGGGGACAAAAAGAAAGTATTTGAGTTCTTAAACACTAGTAGCTTGAGCGAGCTGTCATTGCTCAGCGGCTGTTCTCAAAAGAAGGCTGATGCTATAATAGCACAGAGACCTTTTAAAGGATGGCTTGATATGGTGAGATATATTTTTATTGATTTTAATCAATTTTGATTTTACACACATCTCAATGGTTACCTTGAGTCATTTAAAGTCAGTTATATTCAGGTTACTTATAAAACCAACCAACAGATTAGAAATATACATTATTAATGCTTATGTAAGCATGGGACCAGGGTTAAAAGACTTACTCACTTTTCCTGATGTGGGGAGGAGGGGGTTAATACTTGAACGGCCCCTTACTATAACTACAATTGACTTTCTTTAACACATTTCATTACCACACATAACACATCTTTTGTATTTAGCAGTTTACACAAAGAATTCAGTGACCTGGTAACCCTCTCCGTTTGTATCATGTATATGAAAATCTATATAATTATAATTGCCTTTAATAAATTCACACTATAATTTTGTTATCGTTCACTATTTTCTAGGTAGAAAAATTCAACAACAACAAAATGTTAAGTACGGACCTCCTCAACGCTACGCAAGAATTGTTATGCACGAGGAACAACATTCAGAGGCTGATGAAGAAGTGTGTGGGTCTCGCCCAGCAGTTGGAGGCGGCAGTAGCGGCCGGGGCTGGAAGACTGCAGCAACCCAGCACATTGGATAATAGGTATGGTACTTCTTTTATTATTTTTAGTGAGAACCTAGTGTCTTACCAGTGTGGAGTCACTGTATACAAAAGTGTATGACAAACACAAGGTTGTGTGTGTAATGTTTATTTCAAATGTATGTATAATATTTTTATACAATGTCTTTCCTGTAATTGTTTTCTTTATAAACTTTCATAGTGATTCATATCAAATTCATGTATTAATTTATAGATAATTAATCTTTTTAACTTATATTATAATTACTCCAGTTTAAAACTAGCACCATACCAGCTAGTAGGTCTCAATTGGCTAGCAGTGCTCCACAAACAGGGTGTCTCTGGCATCCTGGCAGATGAGATGGGGCTCGGCAAGACAGTCCAAGTCATAGCCTTCCTTGCTCACTTGAAGGAGACAGGTCAAGCTAGGGGTACACATTTGGTTGTGGTTCCAGCTTCTACTTTAGGTGTGTATTAGAAAAGAAAGTGATTTGTTTTAGTGACAATACATAGAGTGTGGTCACCGTACGTTTTATTTTATTTATTGTACCAAAAACATATTTTGTGTAGGAAGTTGCTGCAGTCGGTCAAAAACGGTTCAAATCGGTTAAAGGCGATTGCTCACTTTTTAAAGGCAAGTAATCGTTGGGAGCTAGGATTGTGATATAGGGATATTTATTTGCTGTTTACTGCCTGTTAATATTATAAAATGTATTTAATTTAATTCTCATGTAAATCACTTTGTCCAAATAAGAAAAAAAATTATTAAACCGAAGTTAAGCTATTATACCGCTGTGTTATGGGTGCGATCACAACTCTAAATAATTATCATATTTAAATTATTTTTATTTCTTCGCTCCGGTGTAAGACAGCGCGGCATTGAGTTCTGCAACTCAATGTGTCGACGGAAAGTGGAGAATGGAGTGTCTTCACACTAGGCTCTCTTTCTTTCCCACTGCTATGCGCTAGGCTCTCTTTCTCTCCCACTGCTATGCGCTAGGCTCTCTTTCTCTCTCACTGCTATGCGGAAAAAAGCGTGACAATTGATTTTGTCAGATTTCGTATTTGATTGGAGGAAATCAAAGATAAATAAAATATTATTTACAATTAAATAATACTTGCAATTGATAATAGAAGCTATAATCATTGCATAAAGAATTTTTGATGTAACTAATATTTTAAAATATTTAAAATGATATATATATATTTTATTATTTTAAACTGATTGATATTATCAGATAATGTAAATTGACCTAGAGCGCTTAGATCTATTTCTAGAGGTGCAGGTTCAAATATAAATAAATATAATTGCATTAAAATTTCAAATCATAAATTGATTTTTTCAGACAATTGGAGTGGTGAACTAGAAAGGTGGTGCCCAGTGCTCAGAGTGAGCAAGTATTATGGCAACCCCGAAGAGAGGCGACAGCTGCGTATTGAATATTCCCGAGGACTCGATAAAATCGATATCGTTCTCACCACGTGAGTGTTTTATATTAAGAATATGTGGTTTGATGGTGTTATAAAAATATTGTTAAAAAACATATTTATTTTAACAATTTTAAAGTGTTATTCCCAAATTATAAATATCTTTGATCGTTCTAGCCGCTCTGACTGAAGAGAGATTTTTACAAATCTCTGCTAGCGATAGATTATTTCTAATAACAATTGTTACTATTATTATATTGTATTGTAACAAGAGATAGTTTTTTGTTAAATACATCATTTTGAAGTGTTATTCCTACACTTTTAGAAAATTTACTTTTATAATCATTCCCCCCGAGTGTTTCAAGTAAGATGCTGTCCCACTGCGCTGTAATGGCCTTAAATATCTCAGTTTAATATAGCGTAACTTAACATATACACAATAATTAAACTTAACATATACACAATAATTATGTTTAAAAATTGAGAATTACACATACATTATACAGAAATTGTTAGGAAACATATAAAAACCGTTCAAGCGATAATTAGATAGAGCGCTTGGACAGTTCCTAAGAGTTGTGGCTATGAATCTTGTTACATTATTGAATTTTTTATACTTTTTTTATATTATGTCTTGTTACTAAAGTTAACATATATTCAATTTTAGGATCTATGTGTATTTCAGTTTTTATTTATTAATTAATAAATATACATATATATAGTTTTAAATGTTTTTCTAGATACACAATGGTAAGCAGTTGTCCAGAAGAGCGTAAAATGTTCCGCATAACGCCCATGCACTACGTCATATATGATGAAGCGCACATGCTCAAGAACATGTCCACGCAGAGATACGATAATTTACTTAAAATTAAGGTATATATCTCAAAACCAGTAGACCTGTTAGCAATTAGTATGTCACTTTAAATAAAAGCTTATGTCAAACACATTCTTCTGTATGTATGTATGTATGTGTGTGTATAATTTTTATTTGTTATTATATACATGCTTCCAGCTCATATCTATTCAAAGACACGGTTTGATTAAAATTAACTTATTTATTTTATACTAGTAAACCAATTAGCAATGTGAACGTGTGAAATGTTTATTGTAATAATTTAATGTGTTTGTAATATACATTGTTATTAAAAGTATTGGTTATCTATTGCCCTGTATCTGTGTGTGTATGGCTAACCCATGCAGCAATAACCATAGATACATATCAATTTTAACAATGTCAATTTCATAAATTTTTATTATTTAAAAAAAATATCGTAAGAATTTCTATACAATATATCTTCGCTACGGAATTTAATAGAAATTCTCGTGC
Source organism: Podotricha telesiphe (assembly GCA_038994665.1). Taxonomy (NCBI): domain Eukaryota; kingdom Metazoa; phylum Arthropoda; class Insecta; order Lepidoptera; family Nymphalidae; genus Podotricha; species Podotricha telesiphe. Next base: position 13,237 of record JAOYRR010000225.1, on the reverse strand, counting down.
GTTTAATAAAAAAACAAGAAAAAAGTGGATCACATCAACAATTAAATATACTGATGTTTAAATTTCGATCACGGCTACGTTACAATGACTAAATGGTCAGAAATACACTCAGTATTTGCAGGTCAGCTAGTTATTGGCCACTGCTTTTACAGCATAGGTGGCCTATCAAACGGGATAACAAATCGTATTAAGCATGAACAAGTTTTTGAAACCATGGTCCAAGTTGCAGGTATTCTCACGTGAAAGAGCGTATTGTGCGTAAACGTATTAACGGGGTTTTACTTGTATATTATATATAATTTGTAAGTGCGACCCACAAATTATACTATTTTGCTATTTATTGCTCTATCTTTAAGACTTTAATATCTGTTTCCAGTCGAAACATCGTCTTCTCTTAACGGGTACGCCATTACAAAATAATCTGGTGGAACTAATGTCGCTCCTCTGCTTCGTGATGCCTCACATGTTCTCCGGGAAGACTGAGGACTTGAAGAACTTGTTCCAGAAGAATGCGGTGAGTTTTGCAGATATTTTTTTGTTTTGTAAAATCGTCTTAACTTTTTTTATTAAATCGTTTAGTAGTAGTCATTTCACCATTACGATTTTTTCCTAATATCAGGGTATTCAAAGAACATGTCAAGACAATCCAATTTCAACTTTCCGCCCGAAGTCGGGACATGTGTTAAGTAGTTGAACTCAAGGCCGCGCCTTGTCTTAGGCACCAGAGAGAATATAAAAATCATTTTAAATAAAATTATTCCCCTGAATGGGAATCCAACCCACAACCAATGGCAACCGCTGTCCCACTGCGCCACGATTCATTATTTATTTCCTCAGAAAGCGAAAACAACTAAAAAAACAAATGACAAATCCGAAGAGGAAGTACCAGCATTTGAACAGAGTCAAATCACTCAAGCCAAACGTATAATGAAGCCGTTCGTCCTTCGAAGACTCAAAAGGGATGTTCTCCAAGACCTGCCCAAGAAGACCAACCATACTGAATTGTGTCCCATGTCTGAGAAACAGCATTGGCAGTACAAGGAGTTGATCGCCGGGTTTTCTGCTAAGGATGGGACTGTGAGTTGTTTTTTTATTATTATTAGCTTTTTTTTAGTTTTACACGTCCCTATCAAGAGGGGGTATATAGGTTTAAGTCGCTTTGGTATGTGATTTTTAAGATATGCATGTACAAAATAAATCTGATTCAATTAAGTTTTTTGATAAGAAGCTTCAAACATGCGAAAATATTCTAATTTACCCAAACAAGGTTTGAACTTTCATTACTTTCATTCAGTAAGTAGATGTCCCAATGACGCGTAAACAACGCGTTGCCTTAGCAACGTGTATGTACAAAAGTACAGCAAGTCGTTTTTTGGTTTAACATATTAATATATAGATTTACTCCACAAAAAAATCCAGATCCACGCAACAACAGAACAAAGCGGCATCTCCATGATGATGGACATGAGGAAGTTGGCCAACCACCCCCTCCTGCTCCGTTTCCACTACGACCAGTCCACCACTCGCAAGATGGCCGCCCGCCTCGCCAAGGACCCCGATTATAAGGAGAAGAATGAACAGTATCTGTTTGAAGACCTCATGTGCATGTCCGATTTTCAAGTTCATCAGCTCACACAGCAGTACTCTGTAAGTGTTACATAGGGCAAAAGGGAACCTGTTGTGTTTGTTGAGTATTGCTCAATTGGCCATTACTGGAGATGCGTCGAAAATTCGTTCGTCTTATTTAACATGTGTTGAATAAAGCTAATAAAATAAAGCGATAGAACTTCAAATCAACGTTCATTTTGAAACGTTGAGTCAACAAACTTATTTTTGACCTATAGTTTAGCATTTATTTTCTGAACAAGTATATATAGAACATTATTTTTGAACCACAAATCAACATATTTATTTCAAGTTGATTTTATAACATTTAAATTTTTAATGAGCACACACACACTTAGTCGCAAATTGACAATAATAGACACTATAACAAAGATATATAGACAGACAGGCACTATAGAAATTTAATTACGAATACCGAATAGTATTCGGTTTTCGGTTATTCGGTAAAATTACTATTCGGCAAATCTCTAGATATTGCACATATAGTTAAAAATCTTTATTTTACACGAAGATCGTTTATTTGTTTGATAACAATTTATCTATGATAGAACTATCTCAAACAGAGGTGAGCAAACATTCTTTAGCAACGGGCCTATTCAATTTTTTTTGGTGGCTTAAGTCACACTTCCTAATAGTATAGAAAAAGTAATAAAAAAATATTTATAATAAAAAATAAACGCTTGACGGGCCGCTACCCCTGATTTAGAATTACTTCTTACAAGTTGTACTATATCGGGTTTTTTTGCCGGTGAGTCCCACAGTTCCGCCCGCAAAGGTCTGGTCTGCGTGAAATGCATTCCCAGCGTAAGAAAAAGCCAAATTTGAGAAATATCAAACTTTACTATTTATAATATTATTTTAACAAATAATATTATAATAATACATATTTAAATTATTTTTAATTCGTCGTTCTTGATTTCGGCCTGTTGTAACTGGAGAACAGTAGCTTCTACTACTATATAATTCGGGTAAAACCGAGAAGCTGCTAAAAATAAGTTTCTTGTAATAAAATAACCTACCATTTTCTTCCCAGTGTATAAGATCCTTTGCTGTACCAGACCGTCTCGTAGAAGATTCCGGCAAGTTCCTCAAGTTAGACAAGATGCTGCCCAAACTCCAAGCTGAAGGTCACCGGGTGCTAATCTTCAGCCAGTTCACCATGATGCTGGACATCCTGGAGCCATACCTTCGTCTCAGAGATTATCGTTATTTACGCTTGGATGGTAGCACTGCGGTTAATGATAGGTAAGTTGAAAGTAACTGTTTTGAACTCATTTTTATTTATTAAAAAGTATCGCTGGTGTTATCTTTAAATAATACTAGCGGCTCATTTGCGGCTTCGCCCGGGTAAACTAAAAAAACGCTGCACCAGCAATTGATAATGATCTCTATAAGATCAGTACGCGAAGAGTTTGGTTCTTCAAGCTCTTTAAGAAAAAACAGATTTTACGGAGGAGGCGGATAGTTGGAAGAAGACGGAGAAAAGTATGATTAGGAGAATAAGGAGAGTTGGTAGAAAACAAAGAGTTCCGGTAAAACGGACAGTACGCAGAAAACGGAGTAAAATATAATGTGACTAGTTGTTTATAAACCTAATTTAAAAGAATAATTACTTATTGAAAAAAACTAAATTAATATATCTTAAAATCCTTACGAATAAAGCAAATTACATATTTACAATACTAAATAAAGGACTTTAAAAATAAAATAACATAACAAATACCAACTTCCTACTGAAAACCTACATACACCTAATGACTTATATACCTAACATAAATAAAACTGCTCATCGAGAAACCCTAAATTATTATGAAACATACAAAAAAAGTATAGAAAGTAGAGAACTGTAAAAATAAATATATATAAACATCCTAAGTTGCATTTGGATCTAACATGTTCTTAAATTGTAACCAGAATTTGTATTCAAATGAAACTATTTTTAACCGGATAAATCGCGTATTTTGTTAGTTTTTGAAAATACATTATAGAAAACCCGACGTTTCGAACACCGTTGTCCACACAGTAGTCCGTGGTCACAGGTAGGCAGGTGGCATTCATCTGTCAGTTGGTCAGTTGACAATTATTATCAAACTACCGCCAACGAGTTCTTACTTGACTCGCGTACTGTCCTGGATTATTGCAGAATGAGCCGTCTGTATCTTGCTCTCTGGGGTGGTAGCTCAAACCTACTACACACACACACACACACTTCAAACTTTTCAGTATTGAGTCCCAACCGTCCTCTATCGAAATTAGGGTGTTTTTGTATTTTAATAGTCTCGTCCACGAGGTCGTGTCATCCTGGCAATCCTGTAAAAATGGCGAAATCCAATGATCTTATTATTTGTATTAAATTTCAGACAAGATTTAATAAACCGGTACAATACTGAGGACATCTTTGTGTTCCTTCTCTCCACCAAAGCTGGTGGTCTTGGCATAAATCTGACAGCCGCTGACACTGTCATCATACATGATATTGACTTCAATCCCTACAACGACAAGCAAGCTGAGGACAGGTGAGGATTGACATTTGACTGGATTTATTTTCATTTTTAAGTATCTCCTAAAAGTCCATCGTGGCGTAGAGGCATAGCGTAGAGTGTAAAGGTGATGGTAAGATGATGGTGGTGGGTTCGATTAGCACTCGTGCGAATAATTATATTCTGTGCATTGATAAGACCAAAGTGTGGCGTTGAGTTGCGCCAGTAATGTCTCGATTTCGGGCCTAAAGTGGGGAATGGAGTAGCTTGACACTAGTTTAGTTGTAGATTAGTTCTTTGACTACTATGCTTAAGGGAAAAGTGTGAAGCTGAAGTGACCTTAAATAAATTTGAACCTGTGACAGTTGTGTGTCCTATGATATTATCAACGAAATTGTGTTCAGTACTAAATGATAAATGATATCAGATTTATTTTAAATTATTTTTTTTTACTTGCGTAACTTTACATATTTGAAATGGCCATAATAAGATGACTGGAGAATATTTATACTACATCTTTGCCTGCATTATCTATATATATGGGTGATGTGAACAGAAAATAAAATATTTTATTTAAATCATAAAAAAAAAATTTTTATTACCTATTTTATTAAAAAAATTTCAGGTGTCACAGAATGGGACAGACCCGTCCAGTCAACATCTACCGACTGCTCAGTGCAGGTACTATAGAGGAGGGTATATATCAAGTGGCACAAGATAAGCTCAACCTGGAGAAACATGTCACTGGGGCTGATGGTAATTCGTTTTATAAAAAAAAAAAAAAAAAAAAAAAAAAAAAAAAAAAAAAAAAAAAAAAAAAAAAAAAAAAAAAAAAAAAAAAAAAAAAAAAAAAAAAAAAAAAAAAAAAAAAAAAAAAAAAAAAAAAAAAAAAAAAAAAAAAAAAAAAAAAAAAAAAAAAAAAAAAAAAAAAAAAAAAAAAAAAAAAAAAAAAAAAAAAAAAAAAAAAAAAAAAAAAAAAAAAAAAAAAAAAAAAAAAAAAAAAAAAAAAAAAAAAAAAAAAAAAAAAAAAAAAAAAAAAAAAAAAAAAAAAAAAAAAAAAAAAAAAAAAAAAAAAAAAAAAAAAAAAAAAAAAAAAAAAAAAAAAAAAAAAAAAAAAAAAAAAAAAAAAAAAAAAAAAAAAAAAAAAAAAAAAAAAAAAAAAAAAAAAAAAAAAAAAAAAAAAAAAAAAAAAAAAAAAAAAAAAAAAAAAAAAAAAAAAAAAAAAAAAAAAAAAAAAAAAAAAAAAAAAAAAAAAAAAAAAAAAAAAAAAAAAAAAAAAAAAAAAAAAAAAAAAAAAAAAAAAAAAAAAAAAAAAAAAAAAAAAAAAAAAAAAAAAAAAAAAAAAAAAAAAAAAAAAAAAAAAAAAAAAAAAAAAAAAAAAAAAAAAAAAAAAAAAAAAAAAAAAAAAAAAAAAAAAAAAAAAAAAAAAAAAAAAAAAAAAAAAAAAAAAAAAAAAAAAAAAAAAAAAAAAAAAAAAAAAAAAAAAAAAAAAAAAAAAAAAAAAAAAAAAAAAAAAAAAAAAAAAAAAAAAAAAAAAAAAAAAAAAAAAAAAAAAAAAAAAAAAAAAAAAAAAAAAAAAAAAAAAAAAAAAAAAAAAAAAAAAAAAAAAAAAAAAAAAAAAAAAAAAAAAAAAAAAAAAAAAAAAAAAAAAAAAAAAAAAAAAAAAAAAAAAAAAAAAAAAAAAAAAAAAAAAAAAAAAAAAAAAAAAAAAAAAAAAAAAAAAAAAAAAAAAAAAAAAAAAAAAAAAAAAAAAAAAAAAAAAAAAAAAAAAAAAAAAAAAAAAAAAAAAAAAAAAAAAAAAAAAAAAAAAAAAAAAAAAAAAAAAAAAAAAAAAAAAAAAAAAAAAAAAAAAAAAAAAAAAAAAAAAAAAAAAAAAAAAAAAAAAAAAAAAAAAAAAAAAAAAAAAAAAAAAAAAAAAAAAAAAAAAAAAAAAAAAAAAAAAAAAAAAAAAAAAAAAAAAAAAAAAAAAAAAAAAAAAAAAAAAAAAAAAAAAAAAAAAAAAAAAAAAAAAAAAAAAAAAAAAAAAAAAAAAAAAAAAAAAAAAAAAAAAAAAAAAAAAAAAAAAAAAAAAAAAAAAAAAAAAAAAAAAAAAAAAAAAAAAAAAAAAAAAAAAAAAAAAAAAAAAAAAAAAAAAAAAAAAAAAAAAAAAAAAAAAAAAAAAAAAAAAAAAAAAAAAAAAAAAAAAAAAAAAAAAAAAAAAAAAAAAAAAAAAAAAAAAAAAAAAAAAAAAAAAAAAAAAAAAAAAAAAAAAAAAAAAAAAAAAAAAAAAAAAAAAAAAAAAAAAAAAAAAAAAAAAAAAAAAAAAAAAAAAAAAAAAAAAAAAAAAAAAAAAAAAAAAAAAAAAAAAAAAAAAAAAAAAAAAAAAAAAAAAAAAAAAAAAAAAAAAAAAAAAAAAAAAAAAAAAAAAAAAAAAAAAAAAAAAAAAAAAAAAAAAAAAAAAAAAAAAAAAAAAAAAAAAAAAAAAAAAAAAAAAAAAAAAAAAAAAAAAAAAAAAAAAAAAAAAAAAAAAAAAAAAAAAAAAAAAAAAAAAAAAAAAAAAAAAAAAAAAAAAAAAAAAAAAAAAAAAAAAAAAAAAAAAAAAAAAAAAAAAAAAAAAAAAAAAAAAAAAAAAAAAAAAAAAAAAAAAAAAAAAAAAAAAAAAAAAAAAAAAAAAAAAAAAAAAAAAAAAAAAAAAAAAAAAAAAAAAAAAAAAAAAAAAAAAAAAAAAAAAAAAAAAAAAAAAAAAAAAAAAAAAAAAAAAAAAAAAAAAAAAAAAAAAAAAAAAAAAAAAAAAAAAAAAAAAAAAAAAAAAAAAAAAAAAAAAAAAAAAAAAAAAAAAAAAAAAAAAAAAAAAAAAAAAAAAAAAAAAAAAAAAAAAAAAAAAAAAAAAAAAAAAAAAAAAAAAAAAAAAAAAAAAAAAAAAAAAAAAAAAAAAAAAAAAAAAAAAAAAAAAAAAAAAAAAAAAAAAAAAAAAAAAAAAAAAAAAAAAAAAAAAAAAAAAAAAAAAAAAAAAAAAAAAAAAAAAAAAAAAAAAAAAAAAAAAAAAAAAAAAAAAAAAAAAAAAAAAAAAAAAAAAAAAAAAAAAAAAAAAAAAAAAAAAAAAAAAAAAAAAAAAAAAAAAAAAAAAAAAAAAAAAAAAAAAAAAAAAAAAAAAAAAAAAAAAAAAAAAAAAAAAAAAAAAAAAAAAAAAAAAAAAAAAAAAAAAAAAAAAAAAAAAAAAAAAAAAAAAAAAAAAAAAAAAAAAAAAAAAAAAAAAAAAAAAAAAAAAAAAAAAAAAAAAAAAAAAAAAAAAAAAAAAAAAAAAAAAAAAAAAAAAAAAAAAAAAAAAAAAAAAAAAAAAAAAAAAAAAAAAAAAAAAAAAAAAAAAAAAAAAAAAAAAAAAAAAAAAAAAAAAAAAAAAAAAAAAAAAAAAAAAAAAAAAAAAAAAAAAAAAAAAAAAAAAAAAAAAAAAAAAAAAAAAAAAAAAAAAAAAAAAAAAAAAAAAAAAAAAAAAAAAAAAAAAAAAAAAAAAAAAAAAAAAAAAAAAAAAAAAAAAAAAAAAAAAAAAAAAAAAAAAAAAAAAAAAAAAAAAAAAAAAAAAAAAAAAAAAAAAAAAAAAAAAAAAAAAAAAAAAAAAAAAAAAAAAAAAAAAAAAAAAAAAAAAAAAAAAAAAAAAAAAAAAAAAAAAAAAAAAAAAAAAAAAAAAAAAAAAAAAAAAAAAAAAAAAAAAAAAAAAAAAAAAAAAAAAAAAAAAAAAAAAAAAAAAAAAAAAAAAAAAAAAAAAAAAAAAAAAAAAAAAAAAAAAAAAAAAGCTGCACATGTGTGAAGATTAGACAAAAGGCGTCTGGATGTAGATTTCTGGGATAAGGTACTACTTAAAAATTGAAGAGCGGCAAATAATCGTAGTGAATAACTATCAGCAACATTTACACATTTAATCATTACGAGCAACACCCATTTTTTATTTCTTTAATCGTTATATATTATTAAAAATCGATATTGTACCGATTTAATAACAAATTATTACACAAAACCCAACTATTTGCATACAAAAATACTCTATATTTAAATTAAAAGTATGCCAAATTAAAACGCTCCAAACATTTAACGTTGAATATTATAAAACATATTAATTTCCTTACAAGCAACCGCGTTTTCTTTCTAAAACATCTACACACAATGAATTTTGTTTCGAGAGCCAACGTCGTGTAAATAAAAACATACAATTGGAGTGCAGCATCTTCTAACTCGTCTTATACCTACATAGAAAGGATTTTCTCTAGAGAGTTAATATCGAGTTAGTTAGTTAGTTAGTTAGTTGAGGTGAGGTGCAGCGTCGGCGGATGGAGGAGGCGAGGGATGGGTGCGCGCGCGTCAGTCGGCACACCGCCCGGGCGGGCGCCACACGACCGGGGTCTGCGCAAGCGATACTATACAGGCGCCGCGAATAAATTATTTCAGTGAAATATAAAAAAATCGGTAACGCCAACGAATATTGATATACGCACGCGCAAGATTCTGGTAAGTATCTTATTATAATATCAAATTTAAACAAATTATTTACACAATCTAAATATAGTTGTGTATTTTTGGCTGCAATGTGCTATGCGTTTTACGTTTCCCGATTAGTTTCCAACCTAATTCGATCATGAACCGTATTTAATGATGTATACTTTTGAATGCTTCTTTTTTTTTTGTATTAGAAAATCTAAGTTCTAGTTCAACTACAAGTATGAATGTCGCGGATTTGCGCCGACTAATTGGTTTAAGATAGAATATAACTTCTTGAGTGCTCTTCCGTCAACGCTGGCCTAAATACCGATAATATTGGACAAGGCACGGCTCTGCCGCTACCATCCAATACTGAATGGAACTATTCTATTGTGGATGTTGAATTAACACGGAATAAAAACAAAATTTATATACATTTCATATTAGAAAATATTCATTCTGACATTATTTCACTGGTGTCAGCCGCTGAAACACTTAATTGATTAAACAGAGCGCTTTCCCCGATTTCACCTTTTCTTTTTAATTATTTTAAAATTGTTTAAACTGTTAATAACCAAGACAAACAATGATAATGATTCTATTTCATAATTACGTCATCGAATTCTTACCGGTCTAAGAGTTATCTGTTTTTAGTTAGTAACTTCGGCCTTGATTACTTAGCGCGTCTTGCATCGCTTTCCATTAAGTGTACTTCTGTATATATATATATTCAAACAGATATGTTGTCTTTTATTGTTTATATATGTAACCAGTAAAAGACAACAAATATGATAATTATGTGATTTTTTCAAGACTGGTTGGTTAGATCTGTTATAATTTGACGCCATTGTGGCACAGTTAGGGCATAAGTTTAAATTCAGCTTCAGTAAGATCGACTCGAAAAAGTATATCGCCACTTTTTCGAGCTTCATTTCCACTAGCTCCAAATCACTTTGTTATTCTATCTATCCACCTCCAAGAAAGAGCGCCAAGAAATAAAATTATATTATGATCAGTAATGTGGTTTAAAAAACTGATATACTTCGAATTATCTTAGACGTTGTTAAGCGGTCCAAATATAGAAAATAACTGTGATGAAAATTCAGTTTCCCAAGTTAATGCGATCTTACAATTTACAGAAAATTCCAATATTTTTGGCCCGTTTCTATTATCGGAGTTTATTTGGTTAGCTCTGGCATCAGACCAGACAGAACAGACAGACATCAAACCCTTAGAGAAACGATTTTAATTAAAAAACTAAACTTACTTCTCGAGGCTCACTTCGCCGATATAATGTATTGAAAACCATCTTAGTCTTTCAACAATCAAAATTAAATAGGCTGAACCAATATGAATTACTTTAATTTTATTAGTTTGTACTTTACATTCGATTTCGTAACAGATCTGTCTAAGCAACGGAAATCTTTATATAAGAATATACCTTTGCCCATCCAGAATGCAATTATTTCTTATATTATATTATATCGCTATGAAAATGTACCATCATGCCGCAGTGAGAAAGTATTTGACTTTAAACGCCATGGTTGTGGGTTCGATCTTCACTCGCGGAAATGAATAGAAAATATATTAATATCATTTCTCCGTTCTGCTAAACAAAGCGCGGCGTTGAGTTTCGCCACTCACGCAATATCTCGAATTTGAGCGGAGCACGATGTATTTGACACTCTTTATCTATACTGGTATACTAAAAAAAGCGTGAATCTGTTTTTTTGTCACAAAACTTAAGTAGGTATACTTATTATTAGTTTAAACAACCATTAAAACACTTTCCTCATATCTCTATTTAATGTCTGACATTTGTGTCGTAGCAAAATCTGTGCTGCTTCGAGATTAACGATACCTCTTATATATATACCTTTTGTAGTAACGCTACTTTGTTTTGTGATAACGTCATAATATAATTATTATGGTTTTTGAAAATTCTCCTATCATTTAAATAAACATATCTAAATAAAAATCATATTATATCGTGATATACATTACATTCGTTGTTTAAAACAATGGCTTTAATCTTCAAAGAACTGAAGTCGAGCGTAATAAAAATAAAAGTTAATCATAATTTATTTCCATTATCCACTTATCACTCATTTTTAGCGACTATATGCTGGAGGAAGAAATCCAACATTGCATTTGGTACGCAACAGAATACAAGAAAATTACGCCTATTTGTCTTTCAGCGTGACGGTATATGATCTTAATAATAAATTAATTTAGAGAAGCTAAAAAGAAACAAATATTCCTAGAATTTTAACAATTTAAAAATGTTATTTATATATTGCCATATATTACCTAGGATATGTAAAATATTTTCAGAAAACGTATAAACATTTTTACGTAGCGGGAACCCGCCCTTTTTGGTTACTATTTTGTTTTATTCTTGATGACTAAGCCGTGCGTTTAGACATTCGTCGAACGAAATACAAGGTTTCTTAAAAAAAAACATTTTTTTTTTTAAATATTTTATTATTTAATCATCGGGATAAATAAGTGTGCAGACTTTCAATTGAAATTGAACAGTAAGAGGTGGGTCATTTTCATGGTCATATTGATTGATAGATAGACACTTGTGTTTTGTATAAAATAGGAGAAACTAATAAAGGCCCAGTGTCTAGTGTGCACTCTACATGCACCTCTAAAAGATATACTATAAGATATATACGTGGTGATAAAAAATATATAGAATCTCCAACGCCATCGTTGCGCAATGTAACAGCGTCTGACTGTAATCACGGTTGGGTTCGATTCCCACTCGCGAGAATGTTTATATTTAAAATATTTTTATTTATCTGCTGTGGTACATAAGAAAAAGCGCGGCACCGAGTTCGGCCACTCGACACGCGATGTCTAGAATGCGGGCGGAAGGTGGTGAATGATCTTGACACTAGGTAATAAAAAAAAGCGTAAAGCTGTACAATACTAATTGTGACTCGTAGTTCACTGGAAAGCAGGGAATTATAAAAAAACTATTTGAGTTTCTCGGTATTCCTTACAGATTACAGCATCTCCATAAAAAATATTCTTACAATAGAAAAAGTTAAGAAATGTACAGATTAGGCAACACCGCCTAGCGAGCGCTACAGGCCATTGAACGAGGTCGCTCACCCCTGGAGCTTGCCGGCAAAACAAATTACTGCAATCGTTTTCAACGTCTGATAACTTACTTTTCGCGAACGAAATAATTTAATAGAGTTAGCCGATATTCAACTTACCTTTTAAGAGTTCCACAGTATGCTTATTATTATTATTGTATAGTATAAATAATATTGTTTCTGCTATACTTTCTCTAATTTTTTATATGATCCTCTCACAGTTTACCTGTCGAGTGTTCAAAGCGTCGGGTTTACTAAAATTTATTGTCAAATACCAAGATATACGTGATAATTCCGGTTAAAATAGTTTCATTTGAAACGTGTAAAAATTGGGAAAGCCAAACATGTTATTAATGTATTGTATGGCGGAACACAACGCCGAGTTTGAGTAAACGATTTTTGTAATAAATAATTACATATCCTTGACTAATTTTTGAATTTCCGAATAACCGTAACTGTGGATAGATTTTAATTCCGAACCAACTCAATTGCATTACATTGGTGTATTTATTAAGTGTATAAGTCATGCGTCTAAAATTCTCCAGTGCGAAAATTTAGTTGGTACTTTTTAAAATAATCTTGTTGTATAATGAATATTATTCAATAAATAACATTTTAATAGCATTTACTGTCTCATTTAATAATTAAGTCGAAGCTGCAATGTATTTCAATTACCTACAGCTAGCCAGCTTCCGACCGTTTTCCGACAATAGCGCGGCTGTACAGTGTAGTGGTTAATTGGCTAAAATTCCATCTATCTATAATGTATATGATACGGTAGACCGCTTTGATGTTTATTACGCTCAAAATAAATTATCTGTGCAATTTATTAAATTTGTATGTGAAATTATTATGAATACATGCATTGATTTCTTTAATTTGTTACGGACTGAAATTAATTATGAGATATTATTCAGGACTAAGCTAGTCGCATTTTCATTTAGTTAATGTATGTATGATATATTAATTATTGTTAATTTATGCTAAGGTCTGTGTACTTAATTGCCTCTGGGATAGGCCTTAAAGAGATCAAAGTTATTGATTTCTTTGTTTTATCATATGTTTATATTGATTTTAAATATTACGACGAATGAAACAGCTCAGTGGCAGACAATTTAATTTAATCACAGGCTAACAATATTCTGACTTGATTTACATATAAACATTTTTAAATATAAAATTATATCTTATAATTATTTAAATATACTTACAAAAAAAATATTTTCTGTTACAGGAGTATACTCAAGTGACTAGTAAATTTACGTGGGAAATGTGATGACCTTGATTTTACTTGTTGCTATAGATGACTAAGATCTTAATAGTTTCATCCATAATCATAATTCTTAATTATATGTTGTATATAAGTATGCATAAGTAATATTTTTACGAAATTTATACTTATTGTGTAAAATATAAAGTTGGCTTTGGTAAACTATATTGATGACATAATTTTTTTTGTTTATTAACATTTTCTATGTTTTATAAAGCTCATTAAATTTTAAAAATACATTCAGTATATTTTGTCTGTACTATGAAAATGATAATCTAAATATAGATCCACGCCTACATCTT